>ML685803.1:10074649-10100617 GCA_007922175.1 Pelusios castaneus
ACAGATTAAATCTGTTAGTCTTTAAAAGTGCCACAAGACTCTGTTGTCTTGGGGAAGTCTGAGTGGAGCTCAGTCAGGCACTTAGTGCTTGTGGGTTCAAAGGGCCCCCACTACGCTGATGCTGTGCATGTAAATATCTCCTTATTTCCCACCCCTGTGCAGGCATAGACTGGACTCCTGGGTTTTCTCCCATCCTTGGATGGGGTGGTGGCACAGCTGTTCGCAGGGCTATCTGAGGACAGAGGCAAACGCTCCTGCAGCCTGACCAGCCATTCTAGGCGGGATACCCTGTGTTCACCTCCACTGCCCCAATTACAATTGGCTCTTGAGGGGAGATGACTCTGAGTGGGCGGGAGACGTGCTACAATTTGACCTCCCTTAAAATGCTCCTGTGTCTGTTTGTCTGAGGATCCCATTCCTCGTGCTTGTCTAGCAGCCCAGAGTGACTCTCACGTCATCATCTTTGGAAGGGCTATGTTGCAAACATTCAGCCAAATCCCGCCTCAGGCAAATTTCCCAGTGCTGTCAGAGGGAAGCTTGACTGTTTTACCCTCACAGGCCAAACCCTTCAGTCCTTGCTCAATATGCTGGCAGCTCAAGAATTAGCTGGTGGGGTGTGCCTTGCTGGGAGAAGCTCCTGTGACTCAGGAGAGATGCGGCTTCTCACCAATCAATACGCAGGTAGGTGGTGGAGACCCCAGGTGCAGCTGGGGCTGCTGAAAGATAATTGCTCCCACACCAGCTTCTATCTGTCTCTTGGGGGTGAGGACTGCTGGGGGAGGGTTGTGCATTTAGTGGATGTCCATTTGCCAACGCACCGTCCCAGAGCCGCTGTCCGTTCAGTCCAGGGAAGTGTTGACAGGCAGCTCTGCAGGTGGACACAGTGATTGCCCCAAGAAAAGAGGGGTGGGGAGTATTCTCCTTGTACTGAATGAACATAATCAAAATTTCCAAGAGCCCCATGTGCTGCCTGCAGCCAGCCTTGTCCCAGCAGTTAGGCAGAGGGGGTCCTGTGGAATGCTCTGTTTACATGCACTGGGATGTCCTGTAAATCCTCTAGAGAGTCCTCCATGAAACTTTCCTTCAGGTAGCCTGCAATCCCCCACCAAAAGTTCCTGGGAGGGCACCCTTATTTCTTCCATGGTGGTAGGAGACGTTCCTGTGCCATTCAGCGATTACTTCAGCAGGAACCACTGCAGTGCACAGGCGGCAGCAGATAGTCTGGGGCAGCAGCCTGCTGCCTGCTGCAGCTGTTCTCTTGTAGCCTCCGTTTTCTCCCTCCAGAGGCCATCAGCTAAAATCGCCACCATCTATTGAAAAAACAATGCCAATAGTCAGTTTAATTGCCCTGTACACATATACTTATGCCCCCTGTGACGCGGCGTAGTGGCCCTGCACCAGCGAGGGAAGGGTTAAAGAAACCTTCCGGGTGGAAGAGGCCCTGCCCCCACTGCATCTGCTGGGCATGCTCAAGATATAAAAGCCAGCCACCCAGCTCAGGGAGGGGGGTGGTTGACCTGAGAGGAAGCATATTGCTGGTGGTCTTCAGGCTGACACCCATCTGTCAAGGCCCGGGCTGTTAGGCCTTGCTACCCTTGAGTCGTGGAAATCTGATGAGGACTCTGGCCATTAGGCCTTACTACCCCTGAGCAGGGGGAATCCTATGAGGACTCTGGCCATTAGGCCTAACTACCCCGGAATATGTGAATGCCCACGAGGACCCTGACCAATAGGCCATACTACCCCTAAGCAGGGAAACTACTACAAAGACTCTGGCCACTAGGCCTTACTGCCCTGAGAGTAAAGGGGGTGCTGCACTATGGGCTTCAACCGCGAGGGTACACTCCTGGCGTAGAGGGAGTGAGTCCCTGAGCCCTGTCAGCCTCGCCTATACCCCCATTGCCCTGAGAAGATATGGTCAAGGGAACTTACTTTTGAAGCTGAACGTGCGGGCCACTCTTGATCACAGGCACACAGCCGACCCACTGCCTGGTGCGCAAGAGCGGCCCATGATACCCTTTCATTTCCCCAATTTGCCCTCTGCCCCACAGTCATTCTCGCCACGGCTGGTCTGTCTGTGACTGCTGCAGTGTATATCAATTGCAAGGAGAACTGAGAATTTAGCACTTAAAACTTGTGTGGATGAAGAGGAGTGAGTTCAGTATCCTAAGTTTCGGCTTCTGTTGTGAATACACTGACATCTTGGCATGTTACGTCTTCAGCAGCTTCAGTCTCCTTCCACAGCAGCAGAATGGCTGAGACAGATAAGAAGGAGGAAGAGGACTCGGGATGACATGTTCCAAGAGATCCTGCAAGCTTCCACTGGTTCAGATAATGAGCACAGGGCTTGGAGGATCATGCTGCAGATGGCATGGACTGGGACACAGCGGAGAGGAGAAGGGTACAGGAAAAGGAGAGGGATGTGCAGCAGGGCATGCTAGCATTTCTCAGGCAGCAGACAGAGATGCTGCAGACTCTGGTGGACCTGCAGGTTCAAAAAGCCTGTGCTCACCTCCTTCTGCAGCCCATAGTGAGCTGCATATTAGGATCTTCCCACATTCCACCTGGCATCTGGAGTTATTGCACTACCACTCCGCCCCTGGGGACATTAAAGACATTTCACAAGCCACACATACACTGACTTTTGAAAGACACAGCTGGTGTATGTGTATCTGAAATGGAAATGACTGTTCTTTCCCTGTAAGTTCTTTTCACTTAATTTATTAAGTTATAAATATTTTTCTGTTCACACTGTTCTGGAATAGAAGACTGGTTTTGGTCATATAATTCATCTTTATTAGTTCACAGCTTATGCTGGATGGAGGAGACATCATTCACAGAAATATTAATAGGAATATAGCATTGCTCATCCTCCTGTACACATAGAACTCACTCAAGAATTCAAGGCTGAAAAAGAGCCAGGCCGTGTACAGCACACTACAGCAACACATAGTATTGTGGTGTGGCTCACCATTAAAATGATCTTTCAAAACCTCCCTGAGACATAGGGCTCTGCGTTGAGGTCTTCTAATAGTCCTGATACCTGGCTGCTTAAAATTGACAGATAACTGCTCCACCTCCCTGCACTCCAGTGGAAAATTTCCCCTTTTGCTTCACAGATATTATGCAGGACTTAGCAGGTGCCTATGACCATTGGAATATTTCTTTTCATTAAGGGCCAGTCTCATCAGCGACCCTTCAAATGACCAAAGGCCCATTCAACTGTCATTGGGCACCTGCTCAGCCTGTCTTTGAAGCACTCCTTGGTGCTGCTGAAGTGGTTGCTGGGCACAGCTTCATAAGCCTTGGGAGCAAGGGGAAGGCTGGTCTCCTAGGCTATGTCTACACTTGTAACGTTAAGTCGACTTAACGGATTGGCTACACTTTAAGTCGACCTTGTTAAGTTGACTTAACAGTAGACAACGTCATCCACACTGGCTTTTAGTCAACTTAAGAAGTCAACTTAAGGCTTAAGTTGACCTTCAGAGGTGGTGTTATTAAGTCAACTTAAGCTGCTATTAAGTCAACATAAGGAAGCGCTTAAGTCGATTTAATAAAAGCCCAGTGTGGACATGGCTTTGTGTAGGTCAACTTAAGCGTCCTTAAGTCAACCTAAGTTGCCAGTGTAGACGCACCCCGAGGGTCACTACTGGCAATTCAATATCACTGATGGTCATCTGCTGGTCGGAAAAGAAAGGCCTTGCATGAAGCTTTCTGAACAGTCTTGTGTTCTTAAAGCAGGTGTATCCTGTATCTTTCCTGACCAGTCTCCAATGATGTTGGTAAAGCGTTCCTGGTGATCCACCAGTGCAATAGAAAAGTCGCCGTTTCCACTGAGGTCCTCTATGGCTAGGTGATCTGGGGATAAGAGGGATATGCATACCATCTGTTACCCCACTGCGGTTTGGGAACCCCACTGCCGCAGAACCATCCACTATGTCCTCTGCATTGCCCAGAGTCACAGTCCTTCGCAGCAGGAGGTGATTAATCACCCTGCACACTTGCATCATGCTAGCTTCTGTGGTAGATTTCCTGAGTCCTTACATAGCTACCAGTCAGTCAGTAATCAGGTATTGCAAGTGTCAACAGTGTGATTGCAACTTCCTTCTTTACTGTCAGTGTAGATCCCATTGTGGGGTTGCTGTGCTGGAGGGCTGGGGCAAGCTCTGCTCGCAGATCCAGGAATGTCCTGGCCTTGCACATTCGCAAGTTCTGCAACCACTGCTCATCGACCTAAGTCTTGTATAACAATGAGATTCCCTGGTCACTGCTTGGTTCTCTGGCCCAGATCCAATGCTTCACCATCTGCAGCTGCTCCATGAGCCCCACCAATGATCTTGAATTGCCACACTGCAATTTAGCCTCCAAGAAATCTTCATGTTCCTGTGGCTCAGGAAATACTGCAGGATTTGTGCTCATGACGCTCATCACAGTAATGCAGAGCTGTGCAGGATCCATGCGTCTGTCACAGATGGCGGATAGCACTGAGGGACACACAGGTCTGTGTGGGTAATTTTGAACAGAGATGCAAAATATTACGGGATGCAGATGAAATTATGGGTTAGAGAATAGTGCATTATGGGAAATTGAACCCTTGCTCCCTGTCAGCCCCAGGTGACTCATTTCAGCCCCATGAGGCATTGTAAAACCTGCTCAAAACACTCTGTACCACATGATGGTGCATTGCAAAGGGGGAAAGCTACCCACAGTGCACTGCTCTCTGCATCCAGGGCTGTCCTTGGGGGAGGCGAATGGGGCAATCGCCCCGGGCCCCTGGCTCCTGGGCCGGCCCTCCTCCTCCCCACTCCCAGGGCAGAGCAGGAAGGCCCAGGGGCGGGGCAAGTGCAGGGGGCCCAGCCTCTGGGCCCGCCTGCTGCACCCTCCCCATGGCCACACCCCTTGCAAGGCCGCATGCGGTCCGGCGGGATGGGTCCTTGGCCACGGCTGGGGCCGGCTACCCGCCACCAGGCGGGTGGGTGAGTGGGTGGGTGGGCGGGCTGAGGCTTGGCCTCAGCTCCCCTGCCATATCGGGACCAGCAGCTCAGGCTGCACCATCAGGGCAGTGGCTCCCTGCTGCCCCTTGCCCCGCTCCGGGTCGTGGCCAGGCCCAAAGTGCTCCCCTCCAGCATGGGGGGGGGCCCCACTGAGACCAATTGGCCCTGGGTCCTGCTCCCCCCAAGGGACAGCCCTGTCTGCATCAGCACTGTGTTCATAGGGTGCGTCTACACTAGTAAATGAAGTTGACTTTAAGCAGGCTTAAGTCGATCTAATTTACTCTGCGTCTACACTGGAGTTTCATTAAGTCGACTTAAGCTGCTCCTTAAGTTGACTTAAGGAAAAATTAAGTCAACTTAATAAGACCTCGTTTTAAATTGACTTAAGCCAGTGTGGACACCCTAAGTTGACTTATGAGATAAGTCGACTTAGGGCAGGGGAAAAAGGAAGCCCCTGCTCCCTTCTCCCCAGGCTTGTCCTGGGGAGAGTCAGTCGCGTGCGGGGCTGGTTCTCCCCAAGATCAGCAAGCCGCTAGCAGCTCGTCCTGGCTCACTTCTCCCTGGGACCTGAGCAGTCCCGGCCAGACGGGAGCCGAGCAGTCCGGGCCAGAAGGGAGCTCCGCGCTCCCTTCTCCCCCGAACTGCTCTGGGGCTTGCTGTCTTGGGAAGAGCCAGTCCCGTGCAGGGCTGGCTCTCTCCAGGACAAGCCACCCTAGCCTTGGGAGCCGAGGCTCCAAAGGAGCCACGCCTCCCCCTGGACCTAACCAGTCTACTTAGAGAGTTGACCTAAATTCCTAAGTGTAGACACACGCTTAGTGAGGACACTCCCGGCCTACACAAGGAGCAGACTGATAACTGCCATGGATGTACGACCAATGTAACGTAGCTCAGTAGCACTTTATAAGCAGACCTGGCCTCAAGGCTTGTCTACACTGGGGATGGGACTGTAATTTGATTTTCGGCTGTCGAATTACAGAAGGCAAAGGTGAGTGATCGCAGCACATTACTTGCTCCCAGCTCTTGCGCCCCCACTGCTCACACTTACTTGTTCCTGAAATGCATTGCAGAGTGGGCAGCTATCCCACATGGCAACTGGGCGCAGGTGCTTGTGGGGAGGCAGTCACCCTCCCATGAAGCAATGTCCTCGCTCCCCCACTCCTCTTCTCACAAACAAACCAGACAAGCGTTTAGTGCCTCCTTTCTCTGCTGCACGCACAGAGCTGAATGGAGCCGGCTCAGCTCAGCACTTAATTGTATTAGAAATACCTCACACCTTATCCTGCAGTACAGCAGCAAAGCAGGATCCGCAATGAAGAAAATTACAATGCTACCATGGCTGCCATGCTGCAAGTCATACAGTAAAACGATTCTTGCTTGCTGCAGGCTATCGGGCTTCAACTGCAGTCTGTGAAGTGCCAGTTCTGGGTCCGGGAAACAACCACAGGCTGGTGGGATTGCATTGTGATGGCCCCGTGAAATGATGTGGCTACAAAACTTCCGTATGCGAAAGGGCACTTTCCTTGAAGTTTGCAAAGAGCTCTCCCTGGCACTGAGGCGCAGGGATAAAACCATGAGACCAGCTCCAATAGCGAAGCAAGTGATCATCGCTCTGTGGAACTAGCAATCCCAGACTGTTACCCGTCAGTTGGGAGCCAATTTGGAGGGGGGAAATCCACCGTGGGAGCTGCTGTGCTGCAAGTGTGCAGGACTAGAAATAGACTTCTGCTGTGAAGAGTAGTGACTTTGGGAAATGTGCAGTACATAGTGGATGGGTTTGCTGCTATGGGGTTCCCAAACTGTGAGGGGACCAGACGGGATATATGTCCCCATTTTAGCCCCAGATAACCTTGCCACAGAATACATAAACCACAACAGGTACTTCTCTATGGTTTGGTTTTACTTCTCTATGATCTTTGTGGATCACAAGAGGCGTTTCACCAATATCAGCTGGCCTGGGAAGGTGCAAGACGCATGCATCTTCAGGCACTCTGGCCTGTTAAAAAAATGCATGCAGGCACTTTCTTCCCTGGCCAAAAAATTAACCTGGGGGATGTTGAAATGCCAATAGTGATCCTGGGGGATCCTGCCTACCCCTTGCTTCCTTGGTCCATGGACAGTGATAAGGAGCATTTCAATAACAGGCTCAGCAGCTGCAGTATGGTGGTGGACTGTGCATGTGAGCGTTTAAAAGGGAGGTGGAGAAGTTTACTCACTAGGCTTGATTTAGGTGAGAAAATTATACCAACAGTTTTAAGTGCTTGCTGTGTGCTCCATAATTTGTGTGAAAAACACGGTGAAATGTTCCCCCGTGGTTGGATCACAGAGGCTGAGGGGCTGGCTACAAATTTTGAGCAACCAGATATCAGAGTCACATTGTGAGCCAACCGTGGAGCCCTGTGTATCAGGGAGGCACTGAAAGTGTGCTTTTGCAGTGAGCAGCAGTAATTTCTGTCCTGTCATCTCTGTGCGATCACTTGCCATCTCCTCTCCCGTCCCCATCCCTCCCCCAGCCTCCATTCCCCTTCTTTCCTGCTGACCACAGCAATAACATTAATAGGTAGACACATTGTAATGGATCAACACTCATTAATGAATAAACACAATTTCAGAAAACCAGTTCTGCTTTATTTCTGTTATCCTTACTGTGGGGGGAATGCAGACCAGGAATGGTGTATTTCTTAAAGGGGCCGTCGCATATTTCTGCCTCCATGCAAAGGTGTTGAGACAAGCATTTCCCGCACTCTGCTTATTCTCCGACTTGAACGCTGTGGTGTGTGGTTTGGTAGTAGATTTTCAGGTGCACGCTGGAGGTCCTGTGTGGTGAGGCTTGGTAGTAGATTTTGAGGTGCTCTCTGGAGGGCCAGTGTGCTGGGACTTGGTAGTAGATTTTGAAGTGCATTCTGGAGGGCCAGTGTGGTGGGGCTTGGTGGTAGATTTTGAGGTGCACTCTGGAGGCCCTGTGTGGTGAGGCTTGGTAGTAGATATTGAGGTGCACTCTGGAGGCCCAGTGTGGTGGGGCTTGGTGGTAGATTTTGAGGTGCATTCTGGAGGGCCAGTGTGGTGGGGGTTGTTAGTAAATTTTGAGGTGCATTCTGGAGGACCAGTGTGGTGGGGTTTCGTGGTAGATTTTGAGGTGCACGTTGGAGGGCCAGTGTGGTGGGGCTTGGTAGTAGATTTTGAGGTGCACTCTGGAGGGCCTGTGTGGTGAGGCTGGTTAGCAGATTTTGAAGTGCACTTTGGAGGGCCTGTGTGGTGGGGCTTGTTAGCAGATTCTGAAGTGCACTCTCGAGGGCCTGTGTGGTGAGGCTGGTTAGCAGATTCTGAAGTGCACTCTGGAGGGCCTGTGTTGTGAGACTGGTTAGCAGATTTTGAAGTGCACTTTGGAAGGCCTGTGTGGTGGGGCTGGTTAGCAGATTTTGAGGAGCACTCTGGAGGGCCTGTAGAAGAAGGCTATCCGTACGCTGCTGTTCCTGGAGCTCGACCAGGCGGCGCAACATATCAGATTGCTCTCTCATAATACGCAACATCTCCTGCTGCATTGCACGATCCCGGTCCCAAGCTGCTCTTCTGTCCTCATTCAGTTTCTCAAACATGGAGAGCCTCCATGCTCTCAGTTCAGATTCTGCAGCCACGGAGGCATTCATGAACTCATTGAACATGTCCTCGCTGGGTTTTTTTCTCCTATTTCTAATCTTGGAGAGGCGTCCTGCAGGAGTAGCCTGTCCTGGGCTGAAGGAGTCTACTGTAAGGCAAGCAAAGCACACAGTTCCCATTGTTAGATGAGCTCCTGTAATCCAAAACATGAAACATAAGAACTCCCTTAACTAGTCAAGACAGGTAGTTGGAACTATTGCACTCTGCAGTCAGCACAGTTTTCCTTTAGGCAGGGTTATCAAACTCATTCGCTATTGCGGGCCAGATTTGACTTAAATGTACTTCAAGTGGCCCCCACATACCGTAAATCGAAATGCTAGGGCTCTCTTGTGGCATCACGGAGTGCTGTGTATGCAACCGCAATACCACCCTCTCACCCTCCCCTCTCTGCTAGGGAGAGCATGTGGTCTTGTGGAGCACTGTCTCTCATCCCAGTGCTCTGTAATGGCGCGAGATCTGACACTCTTATAGCACTGGGTATGCAAGACCACACACATTCTCTCTCTTTTAGGGAGATAATGTGGTCCCGTGGAGTGCAGTCGCAGGCCGGATGGAAGAGGTTCACAGCTCATGGGCCTCATGTTTGACACCCCTGCCTAAGGTTATAGACTTTCTCTGTAAATTAGGCAAAACTCATGGCAAAGTCAGAGTAAAAACTAACAAACTCATGGCTTGGTCACAACCACGGCTCAGAGTTTCTTTTCAGGTTTCACCTCCATGTCATGGTCTTGAAGCTGAAAAGAATTCCTTTATGTGGAGCTCAGAGAAATCACAGCAGTGGTGTACCAAGGGTGTCCAGCACCCAGGGGCCAAACGCACACTTGTATCCCTCCCCACTGTGACTCACACCCCCCTAAGGACTGGAGGGGGTCCCGACCGCACCCCCAGCTGCCCTGCAGAGGAGGGTCTGTACCTGCAGGGGGGTGTGAGGCTGGGGGGTCCAAATGTGTGGCGTCCCTAGTCCCCTGCAGCAGCCCTGCAGCCCAGCCCTCCACTGGGAAAGGCAGCCTCATCATACCCCTGCCTGAGGAAGGGAGTGGAGGGGGGGACAGGTCAGTCCCTCATAAAGTGGGGGAGGGGCACTGAGGGGCCCCCTGGATCACACCCATGTTAGCTTCCTTTCCTGCCCCAGACTTCAGTGCTGTGCTGCAGTTAGATCTGCCTCCTGGGTCTTACTGCTGGAAGGCTTCCATTTCTCTTTACTGTGCTGGGCAGCCTCATCCCCAACCCCTCCTGGGCAGGGAAGGGGGCCAGGTCAGCTCTTCACCACATGAGAGGGATGGGGTGTGCTCAGGGGCACCCCTCAGCACCTCATGTATCCCCCCCAGCACTTACTGTCCACTGCTCCAGCCTGGCCCCTGGCTGGGACAGGGCAGCTTCATTTCACCCCTCCTGAGGGCAGAGGATGGGGGGGGGGATGGGTCGGCCCTTCACAATGCACAGGGAGGGGGGACACTGAGGGGCCACCTGGATCAGACCCATGTTAGTTTCCTTTCCTGCACAGGGCTCCAGTGCTGTGCTGCAGTTAGATGCTGTCTCCTGGGTCCTAGAAAGAGCAAACATGCAGCACTAGCACCCAGGAGGCAGCACCCAACTGGCTTAGCTTGGGGTTCTGGCTCTGCATGTCCATGAAGGGGCAGCCAAACCAATCCTCCTCCCTCCCCCAGCATTTGCCTGCCCTGCTGGCTCTGATAGGGGCAGCTCTCCCCTCCACCTTGGGGGCAGCATTGGACTGGCCCTTCACTACAGGCTCTGTGCCTCCTGCATCTCTCCTCCCGCACCTTGTGAAGGGCCAGCCCTCTCCGCCAGCCCAGCACCTGCCAGGGCCTGGACCCCCATCACCACCCTCCTTGGTATGCCACTTAGGTCACTGGACATCACATTTTCTGTGACTTCTGTGATCATTTTTTAACCTACCTCCTTTCCTGCAATGGTAAGCTATGGACAGAATATATTCAATACCGCGCCCCCTTCCCCCTGCCCACACTAGGTAAGACAGGACAAGGGGTTTCTCTCAACCAGGTAAAGAGGACAAGGTGTTCCAAAGCCTGGCATTACAAACCCCCCCCTTCCACCCACCCACCAGCAGTTAAGAGAGGGGAGCAATTGAATCATGGCAGGTGAACTTGGGATAGCAGAAACATTTGTTAAAAGCAATTACCAGATGTGCGTTCCCTGGTGTGTGGCTGCTCCGGAGCAACAAAGAAGTCATGGATCTCCAGGGGAACAGATACGCGGCTCTCCTGCCCTCTGTTCACCTCCTGCTCATCCACAGACTCCCCTGAGGTATTGATGCAATGTGGCGGAGCAGCAGTGGGATCTCCACCTAGAATCGCATGCAGCTCCTCATAAAAGCAGCATGCCTTAGACAAGGAGCCAGGATGACTGTTTGCCTCCCTAGTCCGCTGATATGCCTGCCTCAGCTCCTTGATTTTGACACGGCACTGCTGTGTATCCCTGTTGTGGCCCTTCTGAAGCATACCATGCGATATTTTTTCGTAGATAGCACGATTTCTTTTGCTGGCTCGAAGCTGAGCAAGCACAGACTCCTCACCCCAGAGACTGATGAGATCCAATATCTCTGGACGACTCCATGCTGGGGCACGTTTGCTGTATACAGTCGCCATTACCAGCCAGGTGGTCTCCAGCTGACCAAGCAGGAAATGGAGAAATTCAAAACTTCCCGGGGCTGCAGGCAGGGAGGAGCAGAGCAGCAAGAACACAGAGTTCTGGGATAGATCCCGAATTTCACAGCTCTCTGGCTACACGGACCTAAATTTGAGTTGTAGATTATGCCGACAGTGCTACACTGCTTGCAGGGGTGGTGTTATCAGGTCAAATTACAGGACCATTTCATTCAAATTTACTGCTCTGGTCTTGTCTATTACTGGGAGCCAGATTATAATTCGATTTTAGGCTGTCGAATTACAGAATCCGCAGAAGGCTGATCACACTCTGCATATGGCTCCGAACTCTAACTCGTACGTCCTCACTGGTCATCCTTACTTCCTGAAATGCATTGCACTGTGGGTAGTTGTCCCACAGTGCAACTAGGCACAGGGACTTGTGGGGAGGCAGTTGTCCTCCCATGATGCAACACCCTCACTCCCCCTCCCCTCTTCTCTCTCAATCTCAAAAAAAAAAAAAAAAGAAAGAAAGAAAGAAAAAAGAGCAAAAAGCTTCCTGTGCTGTCTTTCTCTGCTGCAAGAATAGAGCTGCAAGCAGAGAGGGGGATGAATTAAAATTTCCTGGGGCTGCAGGCAGAGGAGGAGCTATGTGTTGTTACTTGTCAATGTGCAGTATAGTGCAAAATTAAGAGCAGCAAGAAAAGAACAAACATGGAGTCTAGTGGCACTTTTAAAGACTAACAAATTTATTTATGGCATGAGCTTTCATGGGAGAAAATCCCACTTCATCAGATGCTTTGAAGATGCGAAGTGGGATTTTCTTCCATGAAAGCTCACACCATAAATAAATGTGTTAGTCTTTAAAAGTGCCACAGGACTCATTTGTTTTGCTGAACTAGACTAACACAGCTACCCCTTTGCAACTTGTCAACAAGAAAAGAACAGAGTCCTGGCATACATCCCAGAGCACAATGAAGTCCTATTTTACTGCTCTTTGGCTACAGAGATCTAAATTCGAATAGTAGACTTTGAGCTCAGCGCTACCCCACTTGCATGGGTGGTGTTATCAAGTTGAATTACAGCACTATTTAATTTGAATTTACTCCTCTGTCAGTGGAGACACAGGCCACAGAATGTCGAGGTAAGAAGCATTTCCTCAACTTTCTCTGGGGGGGGCCGTGTTAGTCTATTGTAGAAAGACAACAGAGTCCTGTGGCACTTTAAAGACTAACAGATTTATTTATCGCATGAGCTTTCGTGAGAGAAAATCCCAGTGGGATTTTCTCCCACGAAAGCTCATGCGATAAATAAATCTGTTAGTCTTTAAAAGTGCCACAGGACTCTGTTGTCCCTAAACTTTCTCTGTCACTGTAGTCTAGGGCTACAGTTCCGAATCGATTTAAGACAAATGAAATCAGTGCTTGTCTACACTGGGGGAGGGATTGTAATTCGATTTTAGGCTGTCGAATTACAGAAGGCAGAGGGGAGTCATCACAGTACTTCCATTGCTTTATGTCTTGCATCCTTACTGCTCACACAAAATTCTTCCGGAAACGCATTGCACTGTGGGCAGCTATCCCACACTGCAAGACACAGGAGCTTGTGGGGAGGCAGTCAGTCATCCTCCCATGATGCAACTTGCTCACTCCCCCCCACCCCTCTTCTCACAAACAAACCAGAAAAGCTTTCCTGCCCCTGCCCCGCCTCCTTTTCTGCTGCACATACAGAGAGGAGGCATGGAGCCTGCTCAGCTCAGCACTCTAATTGTGAGCGTTACAAATACCTCACGCCTTATCCTGCAGTACTTTCAGCAGCGAAGCAGGATCTGCAATGAAGAAAATTACAATGCTGTTGTGGCTGCCCTGGTACAAGCCATACAGCAAAACAATTCTCGCTTGCTGCAAGCTGGTACTCTTCTTCTGCAGTCTGTGGAGCGCCAGTGTTGGGCTCGGGAAACAAACACAGACTGGTGGGACCGCATCGCGATGACCCAGTGGGATGATGAGCAGTGGCTACAGAACTTCCGTATGCGGAAAGGCACTTTCCTTGAACTTTGCAAAGAGCTTTCCCCGGCATTGAGGCGCAAGGATACAACCATGAGACCGGCTCTGACAGTGGAGAAGCGAGTGGCCATTGCTTTGTGGAAGTTAGCAACCCCAGACTGTTACCGGTCAGTTGGGAGCCAATTTGGAGTGGGGAAATCCACCGTGGGAGCTGTTGTGATGCAAGTGTGCAGGGCTATAAATAAACTTCTGCTGCGAAGGTTGGTGACTTTGGGAAATGTGCAGGACATAGTGGATGGGTTTGATGCTATGGGATTCCCAAACTGTGGGGGGGCCATAGATGGAACACATATCCCCATTTTAGCTCCGGATCACCTTGGCACAGCGTATATAAACCGCAAGGGGTACTTCTCTATGGTTTTGCAGGCCCTTGTGGATCACAAGGGATGTTTCACTGACATTAATATCGGCTGGTCTGGGAAGGTGCAAGACGCATGCATCTTCAGGAACTCTGGCCTGTTCAAAAAAATGCAAGCAGGCACTTTCTTCCCTGACCAAAAAATTAACCTTGGGGATGTTGAAATGCCAATAGTGATCCTGGGGGATCCTGCCTACCCGTTGCTCCCCTGGCTCATGAAACCCTACACTGGGCACCTGGACAGCGATAAGGAGTGTTTCAATAATAGGCTCAGCAGGTGCAGAATGGTGGTGGACTGTGCATTTGAGCGTTTAAAAGGGAGGTGGAGAAGTTTACTCACTAGGCTTGATTTATGTGAGAAAAATATACCAACAGTTATAAGTGCTTGCTGTGTGCTCCATAATTTGTGTGAAAAACACGGTGAAATGTTCCCGCGTGGTTGGGTCATGGAGGCTGAGAGTCTAGCTGCAAATTTTGAGCAGCCGGAGACCAGAGTTACATTGCGAGCCAACAGTGAAGCCCTGTGCATCAGGGAGGCACTGAAAGCGCGGTTTTTCAATGAGCAGCAGTAATTTCTGTCCTGTCATCCCTGTGCGATCACTTTCCTAGTTCCCCCTCCCCGCCCTCCCTTCATTCCCCTTCTTTTCTGCTGACCACAGCAATAACATTAATGGATAGACACACTGTAATGGATGAACACTCATTAATGAATAAACACAGCTTCAAAAAACCAGTTCTGCTTTATTTCTGTTACCCTTCTTTTGGGGTGGGGGTGGCAGAACAGGAATGGTGCATTTCGTAAAGAGGCTGTTGCATCTTTCTGCTTCCATAGAGAGGCGTTGGGGCAAGCAGGTACCGCATTCTGTTCATCCTCTCCCTTGAAAACTATGGGGTGGGGCTGTCTGTACGCTGCTGTTCCTGGAGCTTCACCAGGCAGCCAGCATGTCGGACTGATCTCTCATCATACACGGCATCTTCTGCTTCATCTCTGATTCCTGATCCTGGGCTGCTTTTCTGTTCACATTCTGTTGTCGGACATGGAGAGCCTCCAGGCTCTTAGTTCAGATTCTGCAGCCATGAAGATGTTCATGAGTTCACTGAACATGTCATCTGTTTTTCCCCCCCTATTTTTAATTTTGGAGAGGTGTTCCGCAAGAAGTAGCCTGTCCCAGGCTGAAGGAGTCTACTGTTAGGCAAGCAAAGCACACAGTTCTCATTGTTAGATGAGCCAATAATCCAAAACATGAAAACCTAAAAACTCCCTTGTCAAGATTGGTAGGTAGAACTATTGCAATCTGCAGTCAGCACCATTTTCCTTAAGGTTACAAACTTTCCATGGTAAATTATACAAAAATCACAGAAAACTCAGAGTAAAAACTAACAATCTCATGATATGGTCACAATCACAGCTCCAAGTTTCTCTTCAGATTGCACCTCCATGTCATGGGGTTGAAGCTAAAAAGGATTCGTCTACATGGAGCTCAGGGTACTCACGGCACGGTGTCCCTGGTATGGCCCTTCTCAAGTATACCATACAATATTTTCCCATA
The DNA here is from genome assembly GCA_007922175.1 of Pelusios castaneus. Taxonomy (NCBI): domain Eukaryota; kingdom Metazoa; phylum Chordata; order Testudines; family Pelomedusidae; genus Pelusios; species Pelusios castaneus. Next base: position 10,089,896 of record ML685803.1, read on the forward strand.
GATACCACAATTCCTTTGCTAGCTTGGAGCTGAGTGAGCATGGACTCCTCGCCCCAGAGTCTGACTCCTCCATGATGGGGCACATTTGCTGCATGTGGTGGTCACCATTGCCTGCCAGGTGATCTTCACGCTGACCAAGCAGGAAATGGAGGAATTCAAAACTTCCCAGAACTGCAGGCAGGGGAGGAGCAGAGCAGCAAGAACAGAGGCCAATGAGGTCAAATTTCACTGCTGTCTGGCTACAGGGACTTAAACTGGAATTGTAGATCTTTACCTCAGTGCTACGCCACTTACTCCTGGTCTATACCTTGTCTAAGTTCAGTGGCAATCAAAGGGAGATCTGCAAAGTACTTAAAAAAACTTGCGTATCTCCCTCTGATTGCCTACTGCCTATTTACATGCAGGCTTCAGTGTGCTGTCAGAGGGAAATGCTTTCCCTCCGGCTCAGCACCACTCCTTCAGCGGAGTTGGTCTTACAGGATTGGCTTCCTAATCAGCTGAACGGGTCTTCACAGATCTGATCGGTGGATATGGAAGATCAATCTGAAGTTGGCGAATTTGCCGCCTTCCGTGAAGACCTGCCCTTACAGGGGCAGTGTTTTCAGGTTGAATTACACAGCACCATTTAATTGTAACTTAATGTTCTGACTATGGACAGGGCTGTCCCTGGGAGAAGTGGGACCTGGGGCCAATTGGCCTGTGGGAGCCCCCGGGTTCCCCTCCATGCTGCGAGGGAGGCCAGGCCGACCAGCTCAGAGAAGCTGGGCCCTGTGCACCCATCCCTCCCATGAGCTGGCTGCTCCGCCCTGGGGGCGGGGAGGGCTGGCCCAGAGGCAGGGCTTTGCACTCCTGCCTTGCTTCTAAAGGCAGCCAGGGAAGGAGAGAGCAGGGAGAAGCACGGCGCTCGCGTAACCCTGGGGCTCAGGGTGTTTGCCCCGCTTGCCCTCCCCTAAGGACGGCCCTGACTGTGGAGGCATAGGCTGCAGAAGGTACAAGTAAGCAGCATTACATCAAACTTCACTGTCAGCGTAGACCAGGGCTCAGGCTGCAAAAGGCGAGGTAAGCAGTGTTAGTGGACCTTCACTGTCAGTGTAGACCAGTTCCAAAGGGGTAGCCGTGTTAGTCTATTGTAGAAAGACAACAGAGTCCTGTGGCACTTTTAAAGACTAACAGATTTATTTATTGCATGAGCTTTCGTGGGAGAAAATCCCACTTCGTCAGACGCTTTGAAGATGTAGCAGTGTAGACCAGGGCTATGGCAGTTCCCACTAAATTTAAGACAAATGGAATCCAGCATGCCTTTAAACTGAAAGGACTGTCCACACAGCCTCCGGCACTAACTGAACTGAACTGGTTTCAAATCACACCTTAAACTAACATGATGCAACCTTCTCAATAGCTCTGTCCTTGGATTTTATTAGGGGGGTTGTGTTAGTTTATCTATCCTTCCCCCCACCTTCCCCAAGGAAAAGTTACAACCTTTGGTGCTTGCATGGCATTTTTTCCTTCCCAGTCCACCTCTCGACCAGGCACATCCCCCTTCTCCCAGCTAAACCCGGGGTTTGAAATGAAACGGATCCAAAGAGCGAAACAAAGGAACCAGGTGGAGCGGGCGATGGGAGGCAAGAGTCTGGTTGGAAAGACGGTGCAGGGGGGTGGGCAGGTGAGGAAAGGCCCCGCTGGTTTCCTGCCAGGCGGGGCCGATCCCCTTTTATGGCAAGGCGCCGCTGAGGGGGGCAGGACGGAGCCGGCTGGGGGAGGACGGGGAGATGATGTCAGCGGGCGGCTCTGCCGCGGCTCGACCCCCCGATCCCCCGTGGGAAGCGCGGTCGGACTGGGGCGCGCCAGGGGCCGCGCGGGATTCGGGAGGCGCCGCCGGCCGGGCCAGGTAATAAGAGGGGCGCCGTGCAGGGGAAGCGGAGGGCAGCCGGCGGGAGGATGGACAGTCCCCGCAGCCGGGCTGGTCGGAGGCGGGAGGGAGCCGGGCAGGGCTTATCTGCCAGGTGTGGGGAGGCTGCTCTAGGCTGGGTCACAGGGACTCTCCCCCCATCCCCGTCTGTTTTCATCCTTTGTCTCTCAGACTGGCCCCGCCCCCGGGATGTGGCTGAAGTGGGGGCTGGCTGTGGGGCCAGGGGGCTGTTTTTAGGCAGGAGAGACTGGAGGAGCGATCCGGGGGTGCCCAGGGTGGTGCCCTGCCTCCCCCAGCAGGAGATGCTCGGGTGCGGCTCTCTGAGAACCTCCAGTTGCCCCCTGCACAAGACTCCCCCGGGGTGGGACCCAGCCAGCCCTCATCCACAGGGAGTGCGGGGACCCTCAGGTGAACCAGCCGCTGGCCCTGGGGTGACTCACAGCTGTCTCAGTTCCAGTCTGTCCCGCAGGAGGCCCTGAGGGGTTGCCGAAGGACACAGGCTGGGGAGGGTTTCACAGCTTCACCCAGAGCCCTCACAGAAACCCCTTGCCAGCCTGTCGCTCAAATGCTTCCTGGCAGAGGCAGCTTTCGGGGTAGGCGAAGCAGGCGCATGCCTAGGGCCCCGAGCAGCGAGGTGCCCTATCACCTGCTTCGCCTAGCCCAAAAGCCATGTCTGCCTCGATTGGCAGCAGGAGAAGCTGGCCCAGGGGCCCAGGGCTGTGTAGGTCACAAGGAGGGCCTCCCGACTAGGGCCCCCAATAACCAAAGGCCGCCTCTGCTTCCAGGTGCTATGCAAATGAGCCGTGCCTTGCAGCAGTCCCATGAGGGAGCCACTAGCCCCGTTTTGCAGCCAGGGAAACCAACAGGAAGTGATGTCAAATTCCTTTTTCAAGGGGATGTGGTGACATAGCATTAGGAGACCTCCGTTACTCTGTGCTAACCACTAGGCCTGCTGCTGTGAGTGTTCTGAAGCATGGGCCAAAGGCGGGTGTCAGCTCACAGGGCTCTTGAGGGTCCCATACATCTCAACATGACTGTAAATGCTAGGAACTGACAACTGGACAGGTTGTTGGAGGGGTGTCCAAAGCCCCTCCTTTGCTGGATTAGCTGCTGCTGGCGCACAGTCGGCAAGTGAGTAGGCAGGAGAGAGGCTTCCTTCCCAGAGTAGTAGGACCCCCCATAAAGCCGGCTCTCTTTCCAGTGAAGCCTCCTAATGGAAGACACCCCTCTACTGTCAGTCAGGGGAACCTCTTTTGGGTCAGAGACCTTTAACACACCCACCCACAGCATTAGACCCCATTCATACAGCAGCGACAGTCAGCTAACAGACTGGGCTCTGTGCACTCCCTCCATTCATAATCTCCTTGGTGCTGAGTGCCTGTCTGGTTGGTCTCTGATTCCCCTAGCAGGGAGAGGAGGATGATGTGTGGAGTCTGAGAAAGCTGCATGCTCTGCACTGAGGCACAAAGGGGAATGTAGCAAGCATGTGGTTCAAATTAGTCCCTGACTTTTCCTGCGGTGCCCTGTGCGCTCTCTCTAGCCAGCCAAGGTGTTCCATGGCCAAGAGGCAACTTGGCTTGTTAGGAAGAAATCTGTTGGCCACCAAAGCTAGGGTTTAAGCAGATGGGTGGATGATGGCCGTGAGATAGTCTTCAATAACTATAGTTTGCTTTTACTGACTCTGCCATGGGAAAGAACCTCACCCTTCTTTCCTCTACCTTAATCAGGTGCTTTGTGACTGGAGCCTCCAGCACACAACTACCGTGTATCTAATCTCTAGATAAAAGAGTTTATCTAGCTCTCATTGCTCTGGTATCTGAGCACCTCAAGTCTTTAGGGGACTTATTCTCCCTTGCCTCTGGGGGGGCAGGGCAGGACTGTTATCCCCATTATACAGATAGGGAACTGGGGCACAGACCCTCCAAGATATTTAGATGCTGAACTCCCACTGACTTGCCATGGTCAAGGAGGCAGTGTGTAGGAGATCAAGGAATTGAGTGCTGGTCTCTAAGTCCTGGGCTGGTATCCTAACAACAGTACCATCCTTCCTCTCTGAATTATGCAGAGGAGAGGTGGGGGGGGGGCATATGGTATGTCCCCTGTGTAGTGTTGGTATTCCAGCAGCAGGGTGGTTGAATTGGAAAGATTGAGGCTAAGGATTCTTGGGAGGTGGGGGGGAGTCCTTGTTCCCAGCTGCGCACAGACATTCAAGTGCCATGATGCTATGGCTAGGGATGCAATAGGAGAACCTGGGTAGATAGACTGCATGTGCGCCAATGGTTGTTTTCAGTGTTGGGGATCACAAGTGCCCAGGTCTTCCCAAGTCGAGTTGTATTGACTGACTCTCCTGTGAGGCTGAGCACAGGTTTATTCGCTGTACCAGTGGGGATGAGGACCCAGGCCCTTTAGCACCAGGGGATATGCCAATATTATCGAAGCAGCTGACCCCATTCAAGCAAAGTCATCAGTGGCAGGAGGCTCCCTTTGTGTTGTGCCTTGTTTGTGGTTGAAAGGCGGAGCAGAAAAGTCTGGGGAGGACTGAATATTTGGTTTTGTTCTATTGCTGTGTTGCATGCCAACTTTCGGTTTTCTTTGCAGATAAGTACCAGATGCAGTTCTGGCCCCCTGGGCTGGGCAGAGCGCTGTTTGAACAAGGTTCCAGATAAAGTGGTTTCTAATGTAGTTTGGCCGGTCAGTAAGGGAGGAGCCAAACAAGGTTAAAAAAAAAGAGTTTTAAAATCCAGTGCTCCATCCCATGTTCTTGGCGCTAGAACTGATGGGTGCACAGTCCTACTAGTATGATCAGAAGATGCTCAAATGGGGTGCTCGGGATGATCCAAATTTACAGCGTCTGCTTTCTCCGGGCTTTCTGCCTCTTGTACAGACAGGCTCCAAAATCAATATCCTATCTCCTGCATTTGCAACCGCTGCAGCCTAGTCGTGATCTGCCACATGCCTTGAGCAGTCCTACCATTGTTTGTTTGTAGTTCTTTCTTACATCAAAAGGGCTTTAATTGCTCCTTCCCTGTAGTCTGAAAGCATGCAGGGCAACAGCTGGTGACTTTCACAAGCTCTCATTGGTAGCCATTAGCACCTTTCAACATGACACCCACAACAATTGTGCGGGCAGACTCTTGATAAACATTGACTGCACTAGTCGGTTGTAACAGGGCTTGTCTAGGTACATATTAGAACCACGTTGGTTAGTTTTGTTGTAAATAACCCCTGACATTATTTCAGTGGAAGTCTCTGTGTGTGTCCTGATTTGGTCTAATTTAAGTAATTTTGTAAAACCAATTTACATTCAAAGTGAAATAGGACACTTTTATTTCAGAAAAAGTATCCACACAGAGACGTGCTTTAGCATAGTTAAAGGGGCAAATTACAAACAACTTAGTTATTTTAGTTTCCAGTTATGTTTAGATCCACCATAAGACTTTTCAGTTATACATGAGAAGGTGACACCGGTTTAACTTACATTGGTTTTAAAACCAACTCTGATGCAAGTTCCCAAGCAAACAAAATACATTTGGAAACATCAGCATGTTTAGTAAAATGGATATTTTATGTTTTTTATTTTTCAGTGGCATCCTGCCCACCCCTCTTGCCATGAGCCATCAGTTCACATTGCTTTCAGCGGGAGCTGCAGGCAGCCAGTGAGGGGCCCACACAAAACCCCAACTTTCAAACATGTCCAATGACTTTTGCTTAATTTCTGGGGTACTGGACCTGAGGCACAGGTTTTGCACAGGTGCTGAGCACCCAGCCCTCCAGGGGCCACAAACGGGAGTGCCTCTGAAAAATCAGGCCCAAGGTGTCCCATTTTGGGCACCTGGAATCAGTAGCTACCCTAGAAAATGTTGGTCAAATGGTTTACCCAAAGCTGCAGTGATGCATCTGGGATGAAAACTGAAGAGTTCCTGTCTCCTAGTCCTGTTCCCAAAAGGGATGGGAGGAGGAAGCAGCAAAATGGTTGTTAGGTGGAACATAATATCCTGGGGTCCGGGCTCAAGCCTGAGTGTGCACCCAGGCTTACCTTGGAGTGTAGATGTACCCTGAGTGTAGGGTTCACCCATTCAATGGTGATGCAACGTGACTGTGGTGTTCTAGGATCAAAGTACCTGGCAGTATTCAAGTGGAGCTGTCTGCACAGATGTCAACAGCTGCCAAGCAGTCACTTCCCCAACGTTGCAGGAAATGTGTGTATATCCTTCTTAAGAAATTCAATTTAATCATTTCCCCCTGAGAGAAATTCCTGCGGCATGTGAATAAAAACACACCGTGGCTTGAATTCCCTTCCCACACCTCCCAGTTTCAGGGAAGAGACAGGAGCGTGTTTTTGTTTCCAAGGGCAGGAGTTCAACGGGCATGTTTGTTTCCTTGCTTTTAAACAGGGGCAATGATTGAGCCAAGAAGAAGGGCATTTGACCTTTAAAAAAAATCCCTGGATTGTGTTGTGGATAAAAACAGACATGCTGGATGTGCATGTTTGTGGTTTTCTTCAAACGAATCTTATCATCTCTGGATCATTTACTAAATTCAAGGAGGCTGGTAATCATTCCACAGAGCACCTTTGCAAGCCGCATAACTTACACCCACTTTAGGGACCCTTTACTGCCATCTAGGAGTGTAAAAGTGTCTCGGCATCAGTAAGAACCAGACATGTGCCCAGTGTGAGGACACCTAGGTCCTGACTTTCTGAGGTGTTGACCATCAGCAGCTTCCAGTGACTCAGACACTTTGGAAATTGAGTCACAAACGTCTGAAGTTGGGCAACCAAAATTGGATGGACTCAGGACAAGCCAAGCCTCTAAAAGTAGATGAGCCAAACCTGGAACCTTTCATCCTTGTCCCTTTGACATTTCAATGCAGGTATTTGGATTCAGATCCTTGAACTAATGCCTGCTCTTATCATCTGGCTTCCAGGTCATATCCAGAGAGTCCCAATTTCTAATTATGTCTTAGGGGACTGCAATCTACCAGGAATGATTTCCGCCCAGGAGGATGGAAATCTGATTGGCTGTGCCTGGGAGAGGGCAACTGTGTTTGGCTGAGTCACATGAGCTGCTAGGATGGTCCATGCCATTGATCATGAGCCTGAGCTGTAGCCACAAACGGGAGTCCAGTGCTAGCATGGGCCTGGACTCTGTCTCTTTGGCCCCTTACTTACCCTAGGGAACAGCAATCTAATTCTGTAAATGGAACAAGGTTTGGGCTGGGGGGATCCATCAAACTGTCGTTTCTGTGATGCTGCTTGGTAGAGACAAGACTGACCTTTCCCCTGTCTTTTTATTAACTCTTGATCCCACTGGGACTCGCTAAAGACTAGAGGAGGCACCTCAGTGGCTGATCAAAGATAATCCCATGGATATCCATTAGAAACGCCCTTCCTATTTGCCATCTGTCTCCCGCCTGCTAAAGGATTGTGCCATCAGAACACAGCACTGGTGAGTTGTCCAGAATGTAGCCATGAAATGGGAGTTTCTGTAATGCACTTTTACTGTTTCCAGGCCACCAGGTTTGGGTCCAGGGCTAACGGGCTTACTCCTTCATTAGTCTAACCTAGGACCTCTGGGTCAGATGGCTGTACAGACCCCTGACCCTTCCGTCTTTCCCACACCAGCTGTGGGCAGACCAGAAGTGCGGAGCGGAGAGGTTTCTACCTTATTCTCTCTACCTGGGAAATGACTTCCTGGAAGTTTGTTCACTAATCCCCTGTAGGATCATGGGCAAGTGGCTTCTTCTCTGCCTGGTGTCCCCCTCTGTAAAATACGAGTAGGGATGCTGATCTCTCCCCCAAAGACACGGAGGCTTAATTCATGGGTGAATGTGAGATGTATGGCTGGAAGCTGCTAGAGACAGGCAGGGTATTCTAAGGGCAGGGCAGGGTAGGGCTTCTGTATCTTTCCTGTTAAGGCAGCACAATGGGGCAGTCCCCTCTTCTATGGGCCTGGTCCTTTCCCCTCCCATTTCCAAATGGCCACATGGCCTCCCCCTTTCTCTGCCCATTTTTCTCCTCACTGCCCACCTGGCAGGATCAGGGCGTCCATATGGACAGCTGTGCAATGGCCGTGGGCATCTTTACCCAGGGAGGATGTGTGGTCTAGCGGTTAGAGCAGGGAACTGGCACGGAGGCTTCCTGAATGTCAATTACAGTCCAGCTGCTCACTGGCAGTGTAGTCTTGCCCAAGTCGCATCCACTGTGGGCCTCAGTTTTCCCACCTGTAAAAGGAGAAAAATACATTTTGACTTCACAGGGTTGGGCAGGTGGGAGGCCTAATTAATTAATTTCCAAAGGGGTAGCCGTGTTAGTCTATTGCAGAAAAGCAACAAAGTCCTGTGGCACTTTTAAAGACTAAGAAAGAAATTTATTTATCACATGAGCTTTTGTGGGAGAAAATCCCAGCTCGCTCATGCGATAAATAAATCTGTTAGTCTTTAAAAGTGCCACAGGACTCTGTTGCTTTTCTAATTAATTAATGTTTGTGAACATTAATTAATGTTCGTGAGCTTCTCTAGGGAGAGATGCCAAGAAAGTACATATCATTATCAATTTAGTTACACCTACTTACTTAGACCCTTGATCCTGCAAACACAGAGTAATGCACATGTTAATGCTCGCTGAGACGCTTCACACGTGTTAAGATACTCAGGTGTCAGCATCTGCGGGATGGTGACCTAGCTCCTCCCGAAGGCTGGTGGGCTCTATGCTCACAGTCCGCCCATCCTGACTCCAGTTCATCCCACTTACTAAGATAAATTGTGCCCGTCCAGGCCCTGTATCAACAGCTCATTGATACTTGCAGGAAAGAGGGAGGAGAACTATGTTGTCTTGGGGGGTTTTTCTTTGGAGTGAAAATAAAGGAAAGGAAACATGAGAGATGATATTACAAAATAAACAGCAATAGACAAAGGGCTTGTTTAAAGCGCATGGCCAGTCGTTACATGGTCTTGGAGGCTCTCCCAGCAGGGTAAAAGGGGAAGAGGGAGAATCTGCCAGTGCCTTCCCTCCTTGACGCTGGTGCTCTGCTTTTCAGTGTTTGGCTCCGCATGGAACAGTGTATAGCACCCATCCGCCTCTGGTCAAGCCTCCTAAGCTTAACCAGCTTGCAACAGCCTTGGCTAAGAGAGTCTTTCTGCTCGGGCAGAGGAGGTTCATGAATGGAGATTTCAGATTCAGTTTTATTGAAGTCCCCACCACCACCATTTGTTTTTACATTAGAAAGTCTATTCATGTTAAGCCGAGAGGTCTCCTCAGGGTGAAGCAAGTGAACGCATAGCAGTTTTAGAAGAGAGCAGATTTTTAATCCGATCCTTTAAAACACATACTATTTTTGCTAACAACCATTTCATGCAAATAACCAATTAACTCTTGGGAGAAATGAAGCCTTGGTTAAAGATATGAGACATCCTCTCCTCAAATTAAACCCCAGCCTCTGAGATGTTCGATCGATCCTCCAAAACAAAACTGTTCACATCTTTATTTTTATTTTTCCATAGTAAATCAAGGAAAACTTTCCAATTAAAATCATTTTCATAAGTCATCTAGCTGTCCCAGCCACTCCTCTCTTTTTACTAAAAAAAAAAAATCCTGTAGATATTATAACTCTCTTTATAGAGCATAGAAGTACTGGAATGTCCCTTTAATTCTAAATTTCTCGGTTACTGGTGGTTTAAGCCAAATTATGTCATCTATTTTGAAATAGGATTTGAGAAGAAACTTCTCTCTAACATTGTCTATCTTTTCTGAGGCACTTTGTATGGTTCATAAACATCAGGCTGGGATTTCTGTTCGCATCTCCCCAGCACTGATTATAACTGGATGTGATGTTTACCCAACAGGCTCTGTTCTGGATTGATCACAGCTGCTACTGACATCACGGCTCCTGGTTCTTGCTGGGAAGTCAGCTGCTTCAGGAGAGGGAATTTGCAGACTTGTCAGAGGAAAGTAAAAGTTGGTAAGAAACTAAAAATGTATTTCAAAATTCTGCCCAGGGTGGCTAACGGAACATCTTTCTGGGCTGGCTAAGGTGGCTAGCTGTATCTTTGAGATATGTGGCCTAGATTTGGGTCCTGATTCTAGCTTCTTTGGGCCACTTCAGCCATGAAAAGCAGAGAGAAAACCAGCAGAACCAGATACCCAGCCATTCACCTGAACTACTGGCAAGTCACTGTCTCTCTGTTAATGAGGCCATACAAGAGGTACAAAGTGGTCTTATGAGACTCTGCATTTCCCTGCTGCTTTTCACTGGGGATCTCAAAGCACTGTAGAAAACACTAGTGAATTAAGCCTTACAGATCTCTCTCTCTGCTAAGTGCCAACCTGAAAACTAAGGAACCCGCAGCCTCTGAAAACAAACTGCTGCCCAGGGCCTTTTCAGCAGCAGGGGCAGTGCCAGGGGGCATTCTGCCCTGGAGGTACCATGGCACAGCTAGACACCACGGTGCAATTCCTGGTCATCATGGCGACCTGGTGCCTGAGGTTTGTTGAGCCCTGGCCCAAGGTCTCACAAAGTGCGTCTACACTTATAAATTAAGTCGATTTAAGCAGGCTTAAATCGACTTAATTTAATCCATGTTTACACTGGGCTTTCCTTAATTCGACTTAAGGTGCTCCTTAAGTCGAATTAAGGAAAAACTAATTTGAATTAATAACACCTCGTTATAACAATTCGACTTAGCCAGTGTAGATGGCCTTAGTCGACTTGGTCAACTTAGGGCGGGGGGACAAGGGAGCACCACATGGCTCCCTGGCAGAAGGGAGCCACTGTGGCTCCCTTGTCCTGGGGAGCCCCTGCTCCCTTCTCCCCAGG
>ML685803.1:10101017-10138683 GCA_007922175.1 Pelusios castaneus
TGTGGACTCTCTAAGTCGACTTAATATGGTCGACTTATTAAAGTCGACTTATTTAAGTCAACCTAAATCCCTAAGTGTAGACATAGCCACAGAGAGTCCAGATCTCTTGACATCCTGGGTTTCAGTTTTGGGCCTCTCCTGTCTTACTCTTGTTAACCACATTTTGCTGCTCAGTTGGAAGATCCTCTAGAGATGGCAACGTCCCCAGCTGCCAACTCCACTCCTGGTGCAGTGCTCAGTTTTCGGGACCACCCATGTGCTGATGGTCACTGGAAGAGGAGGCATGTGTGGTTCCAAAAGGTCGTGCACTGTACCAGCCTATCAACGCAGTCAACACAAAATCTTTTTGTCGCCTCACTTGCTCACCCTTCCTTCTTCCAAGGGCTGATGTGGTGGCTGAATTTCCTATGTACCCTAAGTACTGCACAGCTGAACGCCTGTACTTATAAGTTTCTCCCAGCATGAGACATTTCCCCCCACTTCTGTGCACTTATTGTATCAGAATTAACCTGGTTGATAAATCAGTTTGTGTAAGCAGCAGCTTCCCCATGCTGCCATGGCTCTTCCTTCCCTTCCCATTACACAACCTCACTGGATTCATTTGCCCCTGATTAGATGCCGTGGCTCATCTTCTCGTTAGCGCATAGGGATCCATTTCCACTATATCATGCAACGGGGATTTAGCCAAATGGCTTCTAACAATGGCAGTTGCTTTATCCCCAAATACTGTGCTGAAAAGCTCACCGTGGAAGTTTCTTCTTCAACCCCTGTCGAGTGAGGGGGATGCTGAATCTCATGGTAATTTACAATAACTTGGGACTTGTCTAACTAAAGAGCCATCTGCTGCCCCACCTCTCACCAGGGACTCTGAGATCGGTGGGACTGGAGATGTTGCGTCTAATGGCAGCATTGCTGATCATGTCAAGGCCCCACCACTTTACAAAGGGAGCCAGAGTTTCTCAGTAGCATCCTTCTGAGTAAGTCTAAGAACTCGTGTCCTTTTTGGGATGGCAGCATGGTTCAGTGGGCTGGGAATCAGGAGACTGGGATTCTGTTCCTTGCTCTGAAAGTGACCTGCTGGCATTGAGCAAGTCACTTCCCTAGCCCATGCCTCAGTTTCCCCATCTGGAAAGCAGGACTAATAATATTTGTTCTCCTTTGTAAAACGCCCTCTTTGTAAAGCTCTGTAGAGGAAAAGCACAATGTAACTATTAAGTGGTGGTGTGATTCCTTACAAAAGTCTACTTTAAAAGAACATTAAGATTGCAAAATGAAGCACTTTTCTGTCAAGAAATAGCAATGTTAAGTCATAGAATCAGAGAATCTTTGGGTTGGAAGAGACCTTATGAGGTCACCTAATCCAAGCCCCTGCTAAAAGCAGGACCACTCTCACTAAATCATCCCAGCCAGGGTTTTGTCTAACCGGGCCTTAAATGTTTCCAAAGACGGAGATTCCACCACCTCCCTAGGTAACCCATTCCAATGCTTCACCACCCTCCCAGTGAGAAAGTTTTTCCTAATATCCCACGTAATCTTAACTCTGCCCCTTGTGCATATGCATCATGCACTTATTTCCACAGCGCACTTGGCTCATTTAGAGCCTGATCTAAAACCCGTTGGAGTAAATGGGAGTCTTTTATTATGTAGGATGGATGGTGCGCAATGAATGAGGGAGCTGCTTAATATTTAATTTTTACCCTAAGCAGTCAGCCTGCTATGTCGTTTGGGTACAATATTCACATCTTGTCACTAATTTTGGGTCAATACTGAGCTCAGCTGAATTTGCACCAGCAACTTAGCAATACAAAAAAAACCCCAAACCCCACCAGGGCTTTCTTAGTACAAGTGCCCTGAGCCAGCCACTCCCATTATTTGTGAACTCAGAGGGCCTTGGTGCCTTTATGTTTGGCATTCGGAGGCCTTTAAGTTTCAGGGCTGTAGACAAGAATGTCAGTTATAATTTTGTCTACCTCTAACAAGGTCCCTCTTGAGTATCTCAAAGGGATTTACAATAACAGTCTTGTGGTACCCTGTGAGGTAAAGCAATATCCTTCTTTCCATTTTACAGGTGGGAAAACTGAGGTGCAGACCTACTAGAAATGGGTGTACTGTCCAGAGCAGAGTTCAGCTCTTCCTCTGCTTTAATGACCAAGCTTTCTTCTTAGTAACAACGGTCTGTAGAGAAGGGAGAATGGGACAATGAGGAATGTTGTCTTTGCACCTTAATCAACAGCCTCTTGTTTGTTGAGACAACCAATTCCTGGGCCCCAGAGGCACTTTGCTTGGAGTCACAAGATAGTTTATTGGCTCTCATTCTCAATGGGGGGGTTGGGTTTTATTTTTGCCCTTTTCCTTTCTAGGAAAGCAGACTTTGAATGCCAGGGTGTGTGCAGTGTAATACAGGGTGCATCGGCCAAGGAGGAAATAATTCTATTACATCAGGAGCAGCTAGGCACCAGCTCCAGCTGCTGACCCTCCACACATAGCTTATGTTCCTGGGAACAGTAGAGCCTTGCATGGGAGGTGCTTGGCTGGGGCGGCTCTGTGGTTTCAGCTGGTGTGGGAGTTAAGCTGCACGACGTGGAACAGAGACCAGAGATCATCTGGAGCAGTAGAGCAAGCTGTTCCTGGCTTTGTTTTCAGTGCCTCTCTTACCTGCAGAGCCCCCAATTGAAGATGCTGTCTGGGAAGGTGGAGAAGAGGATTGCCTCCTCTGTGTACATCACTCTGGCCCCTCCCAGGAGGGACACAGTCATCAAGGGCGATGTACGGCCAGAGATGCACGAGTTCAGCTCAGAGCACCCAAAGGAGGCTACAAAACCCGTCAGGACCCGACAGTCCCAAGCATCACCACCAAAGAAATTACCCACCAGCAGCTGCCAGGCTGGCACACAGAGCAGTAGGACTCTGAGCCCTGCTGGACTCTCGTCCGGAGGGGTGGGCTTGCCCAATGGAGGTAAGATGAATGCAATGGAGAGAATGTACCACGCTGCGTCGAGTAAACTGCAGAGGGCGCAGGAAATTGCTGTGGAGGGAGAGGGTCGTAACTGACTAGAAACAGGCTCCTGCTATACAGGTTGGACCACGACTGGGATTCTAAGCAACCCTCCATTCAGGATGGTTTAGTTCAGAGTCTTGGGAAAGTCTCATTCCCAACAGGACGGGCCCTGGGCAGCAGTTTCCTTCTCAGGGCCTGGGAAGCTCTGTGCTGGGGTGGGGAAGCCGGACAGATTGTGTTCTTGTGTGGAGCAAGTACCTGCCTGAACCCGTATCTGTTCCCCTTACTGGTGCTTCTAGTGTCGTCCCTCATCTGCTGGCCCATGCTTCAAGCCTGGACGCTGGTTGTATCAGCAGCTGAGGACAGAACCAGGTGTGGAGACAGGAGCATGTCTGAGCAGGGAGGCTGGCCACCTGGCAGCCCCCACAGTGGAACGAATTGGCTCCATGTGGGAGGATTGTAGGGGGTGAATCATCCTTTAGGCTGGCGGGCAGAAGAGCAGGATAGGAGGGGGCAAGAAGACACATGCTCGGAGCAGGGAGCAGAAAACATTCTCCTTTGGTCTGTCAGTGCAGATTGCTGGGGAGATAACGGGGCTGGTCCCGAGCCACGAGTCTTTCCATTGACTGTGGCAGGCTTTGTACTGGGCCTTGGCACTCACGTGACATGCTGGTCGTGGCTGCCCCATACAATCCACCTGACCCCTCGGTATGTGCTGGGGGGCTACCCCAAGCTGCTGCCTGTGCTGTGGCAGCCACACCCTTTTTAGTGCAGTAGTATGTGTCTGTGGACCCATGCTGGGAAGCCTGTTCCTAGCCGCTGTGCAAATGTACCCAGGACAGCCACAAAACTACCCTGGGACCTGCATCAGGAAGGGGATTTAACTGCCTTAAGCACTGAAATGCCTGAGTTTGGGGTCCCAGACCTGCTCCCCTGCATCCCCCAGCTGGCAACATGACAATGATTCTTTCCAGTCACCCCGGTCTTCCCAGCTGCCATCTGGTTTCTATCACTGATGGTTTATCAGCACTGTTTGCTGCCTGCTGCATGGCAAGGGTAGTTTACTTTGTGGGCAGGTTGCTCTGGGCTGGAAGTCAAACAAACAGCAGGAGAAGAGATTTATTAGGGCATTTTGCTGGGAAGTAAGCTCACAAGAAGACTTCTCTCTCTCCCCTGCTACTCCCTCTGCTCCCAAGCTCAAGAGGCATTTTCCTTTGAATAAAATAGTGGATTCTTTGGGGCAGGCTTTTGTCGTTCCCAAAATAACCTCGCTCCATGCAGCACAGATGTGGGACTCCACTTTTGAAGCCCCAAAGCCCAGGTCAGCACCTCCCCCCCTTGCTCTCCAAGGCTGGAGCCAGATAAAACACAGTGGGCGCCCCACATGGAAACCAGCTGGGTTCACTCCCCCGCTGCCTGCATAGTGCAAACCGATGGCTGAAATTTGTGTGTGCCTGTTCTGAATGCCCTGAGAATGCATGTCCCACTCCTGTTGGGCACATGTTGAATGAACCCTCAGCACATACAACACACAGGCCAAGAAACAAGCTCACAAAACCCAGCCATCACTAACCCACAAAATCAGCCCCACAGCTCCACTTCCCAGCGAGGTCCCCTGGTTGCCCACCTTCTGCGGTCCCTGCTTCATCTTTCTTGTAAAGCTCCTGGGTCCCTGCGCACACATGCCTGTCCAAAATGCCCCCGTGCTGAGAGAAGTAGGTGCTTCGAGACCTATCCGCAAAGAGGCCATATCTGGCAGTGGAACTAGTGCCTGGACTCACAGTTTGATCTGAGGTGGATCTTGGTTAGCTGGGGCAAGATTAGGACACTTACCCGCTGTGTGCTACCCAGGGAAATCATAAGGGCCATTCACTGCCACACAGGTTGTCGCACCAGCTGTTAATAGTAATGCAGCACAGACTCTGCTCCTCCAAAGCCAAAGAATTTGATGTTATATCCATACTTTAACTTGTGTCATTAGACGGGAGGATGTGAACAACCATTGTCTCCTTAATGTTTAGGAATTTGCCAGGTGATCTGGTCCCAGGGAGAAAACTGAAGAGCCATTAAGAATACAATGGTTGTATTCTTTATGTCCTCATCAGGATACTCCCTGGGACCATTCTACCTGGAAAATTCCTAAACATTAAGGAGACACAAGTTAAAGTATGGATATAACATCAAATTCTTAACTTCCAATCGAAATAGAATTCCTAGACATAAACTATATAATCATTCCCAGCAAATTACTACCTTTCTATTGATACCAAACATGACATAGTTCCTATGGATTATAGCATTTATGAGATATCCATAGAAAATAATATCATAAATGCTTCCCTAAATCCAGACAGTGTCACACTGTGTCCACATGCCCTGCCCTTTGGGGGGCATGCCAGGCTCCCCCTGTGCCCCCCCTGGCAGGGAGGGCATTGGTGTAGTCCTGGGGTAGCCCTAAGTCGACTTAGGGCTACCCCAGGGCTACACTGGCTTAATTTGACTTTAGAAAGTCGAATTAAGCCTTATGTCGAGTAGAAAGGTGGTTTAATAAAGTCGACTTAATTTTCATTGTCGACTTAAGCAAAGTGTAGTGTAGACGCAGGGCACATTAAGTCGACTTAAGCCAAGCTTAAATCGACTTAATTTATCAGTGTAGACGCAGCCATCTAGAGTAACTTCTTTTTTGCTTTCATGAGCATTTGTTGCCTTTTGATCCCAGCAGAAGGGCCTTGTTTTCTTGATGTCAGTTTCTTGCTTTGATGTGCCTCAGGAGAGGAGCTGTGATGAATAATTGCTATGTGTAGGGGAACTGCATTCCTTGCTTTTCTCATGCCATTTATCCCACACCACTGTTGTTCCCTGGCAGGGGTTGGGTGGCTCTGGTGTTGACTCTATTAATTTCATGTCAACAGAGATAAGAAAGGGCCTGCCCTTCAGCTATGGGTTAAAAGTGGTTTCATCATTCACTGCATCCTTGTTGTCGCTCCTGTATAGAAGCTGATGCAACGCAAAGCACTCTGGGGCCATCCAAGAATCTTTGGAAGCTTGACCAGCCCCACGGCCTGGGTCAAGAAGGGACATTCTTCTCCAAATCTGGCTCTCCCCACTTCTGCACGGAAGTGAAGGCCATCTACCTATGGAGCCATCTGTGTGTCTGGGGCTGATATAAGAGGAAGTAGGAGATTTTGTAGACTAGCGAGGAAAGGGACTGGGACACACACATATGCCTGCCTGCCTCATGGGTAGACAAGGGATTTTAATCCTAAAAGTTGACAATCTGGCCCCATTCACCAGCACTAAAATAACCCTGTGTGACTCAATCTGAGTTAGACCCTCAGGCCCTCCTCACTCAGCATTATACAGCCCCCCTAACACCAGACTGAGATTTCACCCTTGTTTCTTGATCATTTCAGGTTTCTCCTCCTTTCCTCGTCCTGTCCTAACTGACATTTCTGCTGGCGTTGACCCAGAGAGCCCCCTGCCGTCTCCTCCACCATATCTTCTCCTGACAGACGAACTTAATGCTCTGTCTACAGAGTCGCTTTGCCAAGATCTACAGAAGCTGGATGTGAGCTCCCCTGTGAGTCGGCAGGTAATGATGTGAGCTTGTAGGAGGGGGTTTCTCTCGGAGGAGCTTGCCTGGATGTTTTTAGCCCTGACACCCAAAGAATAGCATATAAACATCTGAGGGAAGGACAGTTGATGGTCAAGTCAACTCACTTGGGAGAGGTGGGTTCAAGCCCCTGCTCTGCAACAGACTTCTTGTGTGACCTGGGGCAAGTCCCTTAGCTGCTATCGGCCTCAGGTCCCCTAGCTCTAGAACAGGAATAATAATCCAGCCCTGCGACACAGCAGCGTTGTGAGAGGCACAAATATTGTGAGCTGCTAGGAGCTTGTGGCTATGGCCAGCTAAGTATCTATGCTAGACAGATGCTTTGGTGCGTGACCTGATTGGTGGGGAGGCTCAGGAAGGAATTTCCCCTTCTCCCCCACAGATGTTTGAACAGCTGTTCTGTCTAATCTGTTACAATTCCTATCATATCCTCCTGCGGAGTCTGCTCTCCAGGGGCATGGTATCGAGGTCTGACCTTCGCAGCTCTACAGACACAAGCCTTTAAAGCCACGTTACACTGGTGTAACTCCAGTGCTAGCTGCAGACAATGGGGCCCATAGCTTTATCTGCAGGCTTTGTAGAGGTCCATTCTCTTCACAGCAGCTCCAAGCCTGGACACTGCCAGAGGCCTAACACTGGCCCAGCCAGTGGTTTAACGCAGCCTGCAAATGCTCTGTGGAGAAGACAGCACGTGCGTCACAAATCAGAAGTGCCAGACAGTCGACCTTCTGGTGGTTATTTTGGCGTATCGGTCACATTCAGCTCATCAATTAGTCCAAATTCTGCACTGGGTGCAGAACATCCTGTGACCTGAGCCCAGACCCTTGGGCAGTCCTGCCCAGCTAACCACGCATCACAAAGGTTTCATCTTTCATGCCAAAGGGCTTTGTCATCCCCTCTGTTAGGAAGGCCATCTGGAAATTAGATATTGGGAAATCTCTAATTCTAAAGGTAGTCAGGCACTGAAACAGAGTTACCTGGGGTGGGTGCAGAGTCCTAGTCACTGGGGGATTTTCTGAATAAATTAGACAAAGACCTGTCAGGGATGGTGTGGGTTTACTGACTTCTACCTAGGTGAGCTGTATTAGCTGACCTCTCCAGGTTTCATCTAACCTTATGTTTCCCTGATTCAGTGACGCCCTGGAGCTTCACCACAGTCCATCAGCATGTAGAGACTAGATGCAGCAATGTCATGAAGGACAGAGTCTGAGAAGCAGCCTGGGCTGGCAGATCTCAGTAGAGATTCCAAGAGCACTTCAAAAATATGTAGTGTCTGTTACAAGGTAGCTGCATTGTTAGAAGCAGAAAAAATAAAACACAGAGCCAGACAGGAAGGATGGAATCTCTATCCTTAGAGGTTTTTAAGGCCTGGATTGACAAAGCCCTGACCGGGTGATTTAGTTGGGGTCAGTCCTGCTTTGAGCAGGGGGTTGGACTAGATACCTCCTGAGGTTCCTTCCAACTCTCATCTTCTCTGATTCTAAGAATTCCAGCTATCTCCCTCATAGGTGTCATTCCAGTGAAATCAATGGGTTACCCATGGATGAGAAGGTTCTGTCTTTTTATCACGGTGATTTCTAATATCAATGCAAATCTGTGGCCACTGGGAGTGAGTGACCTTTTGAGATGAGAGGAAGGAGACTGAGGAGAGCTGGGTTGAACTCCTAACCCTCCTCGGCAATCTTGGGCAAGTCATTTAAACAAACAAACAAAAACCCTCTCTGTGCTTCAGTTTCTTCATCTGTAAAATGGGTGTAATGAGACTCGCTTTCTCCCACCTTTGGTCTGCCTTGCCTTTTTAGACTGTGAGTTCTTTGGGGGCAGGGATTGTCTCTTACTCTGTATGTGTGCAGTGCCCGGCTCATGGGAATTGCTAGGTGCTATCACAACAAACAGCGATACTAGTGCCTGGCTTGTATCTAGCACTCCAATCAGCAGATCTCAAAGGTCAGTATCATTCTACGTGTGAATGTTGCTGTTCTCCAGGAAGAGGTTTACATTTAATATGGAAGGAATTTTCTAGCCCTTCAATATGTCCTCAGTGCCTTGCTGGCTTGTCTGACTGGCAGTCTTCAGGGCAGGCGTGAGTCGAACTCCATCTTTCCCCACCTGCTATCAGCAGCCCAGAACACTGCAGTCCTTAGCCAAGCCTTAGATCAGCTGGGTTTGCACTCAGGCATGGTCCTGAAAGCACAAAAGAGCTCTTGCAAAACCTCTGCAAGACACTGCCCTAGCTTAACAGGCCTTTTTCCTCTTCACCAGGCTTCCTCCACCTTCCCAGCAGAACCAAGGCAGCATAAAATCCAGCCAACCAGTTTGGAGCAAGCAGATGAGCACCAAGCACAACAGAACGTGAATGGGCACCTGGAAAGAGATGTTTCCACAGGTAAGTGCACATGGCAGCCCCGGGGTGGGGAGTTGGTGATGTGTGGCTTATTTCATAGAATCCGGTTCATAATACCTCACTCTTTGACAGCACTTGACCTCTGTAGATCCCAAGATGCTTTCCAGAGCTGCATGTACTTTACTATCCCCATTTTTCAGGTGGGAAAACTGAGGTATAGCGATAAGTGACTTCCCAAGTCCACACAATGAGTCAGTGGCTCTGTCAACACCAGGCTGCCAGGATCGCCAGCTTCATGCTCAGTCTACTGGATCCCAGCTTTTCCTAAAGGGTTACACTCTGACTTCAGCAGGGCTGCATTTACTTGGTTGTTAGTAAGGCCAGATCCTGTGGGAATGAAAGGATTGGTTTTCACTAACTGCCAGAAGTACTTTCCTGTCCCCAGGCACGTAGAGCGCTCAAGCAAAGATGTTTCCTGGGCACAGTTGTCAGTGTGAACAGGAAGCTGCAGGGAGAATGAGCTGCCATGCTGAGAATATCTAGTGCAGGAGTTTTCAACCTTTTCTCATTTGCGGAGCCTTAGAAAATTTTGAATAGATGTGCGGCCCCTTCTAGCAATCTAAGACTTAATCTGCAGACCCCCAGGAGTCCATGGATCACAGGCTGAAAACCACAACTCTAGTTAGATCAGGGATACTTGCCCTCAAAAAACCGGAGGGACCCTTGGTTAACCAATGGAGTGGTGCAGTTGGTGTTGAGGGTGTAGGGAGGCAAGCACAGACCCACACGTTCTATAGACCAGGTCCCTGTAGATCAGGGACCACCATCCTTTCCTATGTGTTTGTACAGCACCCAGCACATCAGAGCCTAATTCTGGCCTCTGGTTGGTACTCTAATGCAAATTTTAATCATCACCTGGACGGGGTAGTGTGCCCCATCTGGGCCCAGCAACTGAGAGCAGGTACCAGCAGCAAGGCTGGTGGGGAAGGGGCACTGGGAACCTTGTGATGGGAAGAGAGGGTAGCAGGCACTTCATCTTGGGGAGGGAGGAGCTTGACTGGGCCTGGGACCCATGACTGGAGGAGCAGTGGAGGTGTGGGACTAAAAACACTGTTGCATTCCTAGGTGAGCCTCATCCTCTGCATAAAATATAAAAGCCTGTAGCCTGGCTTTATCCCCATGGTGAGTTATCTGCTATGAAGCCTCAATGTCTGACGATACACTCTCCAATGGGAGCTCCTTGCCACAGTCAAACGCCCTGCCTCTTCTTTCAGTCTGTGCCTTTTGCCACAAAGCCGTTGCCCCTCGGACCCCGACCATAGAAGCGATGAACAAACAGTACCACGCAGACTGCTTCACGTGCCGGACGTGCCACGGGCAGCTAGCCGGGCAGCGCTACTACCAGAAAGAGGGCCGGCCAATGTGCAACTCTTGCTACAAGGTCAGTGCAAGCGAGTCCTGTTCTCAGCCGTCGAATCCCATTTCAAAAGGGTTTCCAGTCCCCTGGGAAAGTAGGAGGGGTTCAGAGAGAGCAGAGTTTGGCACGGCTAGTGAGGTCCCTCAGATAAAGAAGTAGCCTACCTAGAGAAAACCTGTCTTTGTAATGCCAACTGATACTGGCTGAGGCACAGGTCTGTACTGAACCAGGGCCTGATCCCGGTGGGTGCAGGGCGGCCTCAACTCCCAGGACCTTCAAGAGAAGTCGCAAGGGGTTGATTGAGGATCAGTCCCAAACGGATCTAAAGAAGGGAACCTGCCGGTGTTCAGAGCAAGGCAGAGGGAGCAAGGCCTGCTGCGTTCCATACCTGACTCTTACACCTGCTCACTGGGTCCCCTGTGGCAAGCTGCTAGGTCAATATATCCCAAAGTGGCCTCTCAGACCAAGTGCTTCCCATTCTGGTAGCTCATCCTGAAGCATCCTGGATTTGGTTTTCAGCAGCACTGAGCATCCAAGGTACCTGCCATTGGCCAGGCATTATCCAGGCCACTTTTGGCAATCTGGATCTTAATGTCTGGACCTTTACTTTAACCCCCCTGTAAAATGGAGCCATAACAGGGGTGGGCAAACTATGGCCCGCCTGAGCCTTTCATCCAGCCCACCAGCTGACCTGGCTGGTGGCCTGGAGTGCAGCTGCCACAGCTGCTCCCCATTCCAGCCGGAGGGCCCTGCCCCTCTCCTGCCAGGTGGGCCCAGCAGGGCCCTGTCTGGAGTGTGGGGGCCACTACCCTCTCCCTCCCAGGCTCCACCACCTGAGGGCAGGCCAGTGCTGGGGGGGAGGGGCCTGGGGCCAGAGGCTATGAACCATGGTGCTCCAGCCCTGCCCCCGGGTCGGGAGCACCAGGGTTTGTGGCCTCTGGACCCTGTCCCTGTGGTGCCAGAAGGGCCCTTCCCAGTTGCCCCCAGGCCTATAAAAGGGTGGGGGAAGGGTGGCTGGGAGGAATGATCACTCCCTCTCTGAGTCCTGCCCCTCTCCCACTGTGTGTGGCCCACTACACAGGGGATGTGGCCCTCTGGCCAAAACGTTTGTCTACCCCTGTAATAGGTAGTTAATTTATTGATGTTTCATAATGAGCTTGGGAACACCTAGGTGAAGACTGCGACAGAAAGACTGAGGATTATCATTATTAAAGGGCAAAAGGACAATGGTTCACCTCCCTTCACATTACTTCCGAAGCAGCAAATGCTGCCGCCTTCCATTAGCTACTACAGGGGCAATAGTGCCTTGGGGCTTAGGAGGCAGCTTTTAATGTGGAGGAGTCACTGGTTTATTCTTCCTTCCCCAGCAGAGCTAATGTCAATGGTGCCATGAGAGGAAGGGTTTCTGAGGCATGAAAGCCATTGAGTTTGGAGCTGGCCTGGCTGCCCTCCCTTGCTCCGCTGGGGAGTGCTGTCCTGGGAGCTCTGCGTGGGATGAATGGTACAAGCCACTTGTGGTTTCTGCGCTTTATCTCTCTCTCTTTCTGTGCCTTTCCACAGGCCACGCTGGAGAAATGTGCCAAGTGCCAGGCTGTGATCCTCGACCAAATCATCCGGGCCTTGGGGAACGGGTACCACCCTGAGTGTTTCACGTGCTCCGTGTGTTGCCGGAGCATAGGGAACGAGAGCTTTGCAGTAAACGATCAGAATGAGGTGCACTGTGTGGATGATTTCTACAGGTGCGATACATTTTAAACGGTGCCTCTGAGGGGTAGGAAACTGGAATGAAATCGTCTCTGCTCCTAAAATAGCCTCTGCGTCACCTCAGAGGACCCAATTCTCTTAAAAAGGATGCAACGCGAAGGACCAACCCTGCAGACTTTCCCTCCAGCAAGGAGCCTTTACTCACTCAATGCGTCTCTCTGCAGTCAGGTGTCTGTCCTTAGTATCTGGCAATAAGAGAGCTGCTCTTTCACCTGCTCCAGTCAAAGGGAACAGGACTGGATGGCCAGCTTGCAGGTGCAATAGATGTGATTCTCCCCCGCTGTGCATCTCAGGGTGTCATGTTTCCCATCAGAATCTTCCCTTCCTGCCAGTGGTAGCATTTTACTTTCACTTTGCAAGAGGCCAGCAAGGCCACAAGTTGCAAAGCAGGGGAAAATCGTATCGGTTCCACCTGCAAGCTTGGCTTTCAGTCCTGCTCTGACTTTGCCAGGAAACAGAGCAGCTCTTATTGCCAGAGGCTAAGGATGCACTCCAGGCTGCAAAGAGCCCTGGAATGAATGGGGTGACTGGGGACTATTTGCTGGAAGGACACTTTGCAGGATTGGATCCTTCCGTTTGTATCTTGGGTGCAGGACTTAATTCTCCTTTACCTCAATGCCCCCAATATCAACCCCTATCTGTTTGATACTGCAGTTTTCATAAACCCACAGGGGCTGATTCATGCTGTATGTGAGGAGTGGCTCTGCTGTTGTCAATGAAGTTGCACCGCTGTAAAGCCAGCAGAGCGGAGACCAGAGTCAGGACCATGACTGATTTACTAGGTGGCTTGAGCTGCCCCCCAGCTTATTCCAGCCAATCTCTACCATAACGAGTTCTGAATGGGGCTCTGCTTTGCCCATTTCAGCTGTAATCTTACATTAGCAGAGAAAAGTAACTTAGATCTAGCTTTAAATTGTATTGTGAATTGCTACGCTCGTAGATCTAGCTTTAAATTGTATTGTGAATTGCTACCACTCGTTGATGTGGCAACTGCTGTGGAATAAGAGGTTGGCTTTTTGGTTCCTCAGGAAGTACGCCTCTGTCTGCAGCGTCTGTGAGATACCCATCATCCCACAGGAGGGAAAAGACGCCTACAAGATAGAATGCATGGGACGACACTTCCATGAAAGCTGCTATCGGTGTGAGGTAGGTCCTGCTCTGCCCATTTTTTAAAAAAAATACACACTTGGCGGTGGAGAGTGTAAAGTCCTAGTCACCCAATGCCACATAGAGGCAGCCCAAAACAACCAGGATTTTATTCCACAAACAAGGGTTCTTCCCAGACTATTTCCAAAACGAAGCAGGCTGCTCTTTTTTGCATCATTTCTTGTGGCCACGCCATTGCTTAGATGTGCAGGGAAGCCGTGACACTTTCAGAATCAGGGCCGACCCGACCATATAGGCAACCTAGGCGGTCACCTAGGGCACCAGGCCTTACGGGGTGAAGGGCTGTCACTGCAGGACTGCCCTGAATCTTTGTTCCCCAGTACTTGGGCACAGAAGAGCCAGCCTGCCTTCCCAAAAGCATGCAGCTGAGTCAGTAGCACAGGGCGGAGAGAGAGGGAAATTCAAATCCCTCCTCTCTGCAGCAACAGCAGGCACCGGCTTCACCCCCGCAGTGCCCAGAACACACAGTACAGGTAAGTACTGTGCTGGAGGGGAGTGGGGGACTCGGAGGGAGAGCTGGTTGGGGGGATTGCCCCTCCGGGGCCAGGATTGGGCCGGCAGGGGGGACCGGTGGATCACACTTCAGCCTCCGGGGCTGGGCTGGGGGTCAGGCAGGCAGGGAGAGGGGCAGGTCAGGGGATTACCCCTTGGCCTCCGTGCAGGGCTGACTTGGGTCTCCAGGCCCTGGAGATCGGCCTGCCCCCCTGCTCCCCAGGGCTTCAGGTCAGGCTGGCGGGGGGACTGGAGGATTGCCCCTCGGCCTCTGGGGCCAGGGTTGGGCTGATGGGGAGGTTTGGACAGGCCAGTAGATTACCCCTTGGTCTCCAGGGCCAGGCCGGGATTTGGGCAGGCAGGGGGAGGGCGGGCCGGGGGATTACCCCTTGGCCTCCATGCAGGCCCAAGTTGGGCCTCCTGGCCCTTAGGATTGCCTTCCTCCCCTCCCTACTGGGTCTTGGGTCAGGCTGGCGGGGGACAGGCAGGCCAGGGGATCGCCCCTCAGCCTCCTGGCCCAGGGTTGAGCCAGCAGGGGGCGGGTGGGTGAGGGATCACCCCATGGCCTCCAGGCTTGGGGTCAGGCTCTCCTTGGGCTTCGGGTCGGGCTGGTGGCCAAGCCGGGACAACCCCCCACCAGCCCAGGCAGCTTCTCTATATTGAAAGGGAGGGGGCACCAAAAAACCTTGGGTTGGCCCTGTTCAGAATATTTTCACACTCTTCTGCCACAAAAGACACACTTCGGAGAACTCCAGGAAACCCTCCTGTTTCTGCAGAGGGTTGGCACTAATGACTGCCCACCATGGGTACTGGGTGTTGTCCTGTGTCCTGGTGCCTTTAGCACTCAGTCCAGAAAGGTGCTGAGTAGTGAGCATGCCACTGCGGTGCCCAGCTGTGTGCATGGAGCATCCAAGACCAACACACCAGCTGCCTCCTCACAAAGTGTGGCATGGGAGATGCTCTCATCTGTGGCCTCACTGCCTCAGGCTTGAACTGAATTCCTCCAGGGCAGGAGGGATTTTATGCCCAGAGCCTTCCAGGGCAGATCCTCCTGCTCAGGCAGAAACTTACTGGCTTGACAGTGTCTGAACCAATAGGCAACAGGTTGATGAAACTGACAAGCATGGGGGGTCAGACAGCTAGTTGGAAGGAGAAGGTGTGTGTAGCACTAAGTGTACCGGAAACAAGAGGGCTTGCTCGTAGAGTTCCAAGTGAATGAATGAAAGTGGCAAAACAGAAGTAACATGTGGCCAGCATAGGAAAGAAATTCCTGCATTGCTTTGAGGTTTTAGAAATGAAGTTTCGGCTTGCTTTTGATTCACATGCTTTCTACATCACAGATCTGCCGGATTCCACTGTCCACTGAGCCAACGGAGAACGGCTGCTACCCCTTGGACAGCCACATCTTCTGCAAGTCCTGTCACATCAAACAGAAGAATGAATCGTTCTGCTAAACGAGCCAGGGGGGCTTCCCCAGAAACACCTGGATCAACCCCATGGCTGAGATGAGACAAAGATCTATATTATGGCATGTCAATGTTCTTCTCCTCTGCATCCATTAATGTCCAACTTTCTGTCTTGACTGTATTTTGTACGGTAGGACTATGTAAGTAGCACTGAGTGTTAGCAGCAATGTCCTATCATTCATGCTTCCTAATCGGCCATGCTGTCAGCCCTCAAAGGTGGCAGTGGGATGTTCTTCTTAAGACTGGGTCAGATCAACGGGTCCATCTAGCCCAAGATCGTGTCTTGCAATAGTGCCCAATGCCAGGTGCTTCAGAGGGAAGGAATAGAACAGATAATCATCAAGTGATCCACCTCATCGCCCATTCCTAGACTGTGGCAAACAGTAATCTCTGCCTATCCTGGCTAATAGTCTTTGATGGACCTGTCCCTCCATGAACTAATCGTGTTCTTTTTTGGACCCTGTTATAGTTGTAGCTTTCAAAACACTCTGGCAAGAAGTTCCACAGGTGGACTGTGTGTTCTGTGACAAAATTCTTCTTTGGGATTGTTTTCAACCTGCCCCCTACTAATTTCATTTGGTGACCCCTAGTTCTTGTGTAATGAGAAGGAGTAAATAACATTTCCTTTTTTACTTTCTCCACACCAGTCATGATTTTATAGATCTCTATCATGTCCCCTCTTAGCTGTCTCTTTTCCAACTTGAAAAGTCCCTGTCTTATTAATCTCTCCTCATATGGAAGCTTTTCCATAGCCCTAATCGTTTTAGGGGTGTGTCCCTTCTCCCATGCATTGAGCCGTTTAGGGCCAATATACCAGATCTGCATGCAATATTCAAGATGTGGGCATACCATGGATTTATAAAGAAGGAATACAATATTTTCCGTCTTACTATCTATCTTTTTCCTAATGATTCCCAACATTCTGTTAGCTTTTTTGACTGCCACTTTTGAGTGGATATTTTCAGAGAACTATCCACAATGACTCCAAGATCTCTTTCTTGAGTGGTAACAGCTAACTTAGACCCTATCATTTTATATGGCTATTTGGGATTATGTTTTCCCATGTGCATTACTTTGCATTTATCTTTATTTACCATTTTATTGCCAAGTCACCCAGTTTTGTGAGATCTCTTTGTAACTCTTCACAGTCTGCTTTTGACTTAACTATCTTGTGTAGTTTTGTAGATTTGCAAATTTTACTACCTCACTGTTCATGCCTTTTTCGAGATCATTTATGAATATGTGGAACAGTACTGGTTCAAGTACAGACCCCTGGGGGACACCACTATTTACCTCTCTTCATTCTGAAAACTGGCCATTTGTTTTTACCCTTTGTTTCCTATCTTTTAACCAGTTACTGGTCCAGGAGAGAGTCTTCCCTCTTATCCCAGGATCACTTACTTAAGAGCCTTTGGTGAGAGACCTTGTCCAGGGCCATCCCTGGATGGGCGGGGCTCAGAGGGCAGGCTCCATGCTCCCACCCCGCCCCTTGCCTTCGGCTTGCTGCCAGTTGCGGGCCCTGCACTGCCCTGCTGGCAACGGGGGAGCATGGGGCCTGCAAAACCATGGGGCTTGGGGCGGTCGCCCCACTGGCCCCCTCAAGGACGGCCGTGACCTTGTCAAAGGCTTTCTGAAAATCTTAGTGCACTATACCCACTGCATCACCTTGTCTCCCTGCGTGTCATCCCCATGACAGACCCTAATAGATTGCTGAGGCATGATTTCCATTTACAAAACCACATTGATTCTTCCCCAACAAATCATATTCATCTGAAGTTAGGCTTGCCAGCCTGTAATTGCCAGGATTACCTCTGGAGCCTTTTTAAAATTGGCGTCACATTAGCTGTCCCTAGTCATTGGGTACAGAAGCTGATTTAAATGATAGGTTACATACCACAGTTACCAGTTTTGCAATTTCACATTTGAATTCCTTCAGGACTCTTGAGTGGATACCATGTGGTCCTGGTGACTTACTATTGTTTAATTGATCAATCTGTTCCAAATCCTCCTCCAATGAGGCCTCAATCTGGGGCAGTTCCACAGATTTGTCATCTAAAAAGAATGGGTCAGGTTTGGGAATCTCCCTCACATCCTCAACTGTGAAGACCGAAGCAAAGAAATCATTTTGTTTCTCCACAATAACCTTATCTTCCTTGAGAGCTCCTTTAGCATCTTGATCCTCCAGTGGCCCCACTGGTTGTTTAGCAGGCTTCTGAAGTTCCTGCTTCAGATGTTCTTTAAAAAAATTTGCTGCTACTTTTTGAGTCTTTGCTGGATGTTCTTCAGATTTGTTTTTGGCCTTCCTAATTATATTTTTACATGTCCCTTCTCACTCTTTACACTTTATTTTTACACTTCATTCTTCCATCTTTCCCTCCAGACTGACTCTGCTTTATCTTCCAAGGCAACTCCAACTAGCTTTCTCCACCCCCAAATGGTTCAGTGTATGGAGAAGGAACACATCCCATCAACCCAGCAGCTGTTGAGGGAACCAGTGAGCTCAATTAAAGTAATATTTCAAAGCAGGTCTTCATCGCCTCCTGCTGCTTTAATTGTTGATACAAGGGAGGGTCTAACTCGGGTCAGCAACCCCCGGCATACATGCCAAACTTGGCACATGGGCCACTCAGGCTCCCCCCACTGGCCCTGTTCTCCTGCGTGGCCTGGGGGCTGGGGCCACAAGAGCCACATGCCACAGCTCCAGGCTCCCTCCTGCTGGCCGCGTGTCCCCGCTTTGTCCTGTCTGGGGTGGAGGCTCCAGTCCCCGGGACACCAACTCCACAGCAAAGTAAGTGCTGTGGAGGGAACCTCAGGTTGGGAGTTGAGCGGGGGTGGGGGCGACCAGCAGCGCAGCTCAGCCCGGATCAGGGCCCAGCCTAGGGCTTGGCTCAGGGCTCGGCATGGCCTGGGGCTCAGATCGGGGGCTGGTGCACCCCAGACCTCAGGGGCTGGCATGGCTCAGGGCTCAGCTGGCAGCCTTGCCCCCAGGGACCCCAGCTGCCCCCCACTCCCCCGGGACACCAGCCATACACACACACACACACACCCTGCAACCCAGAGTCCCTGGCTCTGCCCCCTTTTGGCTCCACCCCTGGCACCTTCTGGGGGTGCAGTGGGCGGGACTGGCACGGGGGCCAGCAAATGGGCAGTAGGAGAGCACTTTCATCAGCTCCGGCCTGGGTGAAAGCACAGCAAGGTAAGGGGCATGCCCAATCAGCCAGCGATTCTGAAACTGAGTGAAGTCCAGCTCTGCAGAAGGCCAGTGCATCCCCAAAATAGGGCTAAGCAGCACTTAAGTGGTGCATGAGATTTTGCTGGTCTTCTGCCTATGTGCAAGTTTTACCCACAGAGACCAGGTCATAAATATATACTGCCTTCCGCTCTGCTGTACCCTGCAATAGTGCTGTGAATTATGACCCAGCAACGTGCCAAAGAGCTCTATGCAGCAGGAGCTGAACACTGCTAGGCATTTGGAAAATGACACTCTACTTGTGGCAGTCAGGGGGCCTGATCCTTCAGCTCTAACGTGAGGGAGGGAAGGCTGCAGGTTTAGCCTCCCCCCCCCACCCCCGAACAAGAACTCGTCTCCTGAAATTCTGCAGTGCCAACAGATCTGCACCGGAAGAATCCCACTGGCTTCATGCTCAGAACTGCCGGAGCCAGGACCCTGGAATTGACTGCTGGTAATGGTATTACTGGAGGTGCAGTTTCATCTCTGTGGCGAATGGACTCAGACTGTGAGTCATGACATGACCTGGGGGCTGGGAGTGGAAGGAATTCAGCACTGTGGTTTGTTTGAAGGAGTTGACAAATAGACAGTCCCACTGCCTTCCCACAAGGCAAAACTAAGACACTGGAGTCTCGCTCATCTGCCACTGGCCAATCACACATCTTTCCTGCCAGCATCCTGAAATGATGCCAGAAACAAGATCTGCAGCTAAGAGGGAGCAGCTGGTGTGCTGACAATCTTTTAACAAAGCAGGGTTGCTCCACTATTCCTCTCCACCTCATCTGGGACAAACCTCTGTCTTGGGAGAAAGGGGAGGGGTCTCTTTGTTTCCCTGTTTAAAAGAAAATCCATTCTCAAACTATATCAAAGAACAGAGCAGTGCCACTGGGCCAAAAAGATCTTGGCAAGTCTGAGTGGATGTGTTGCTTAATGGGTAGTGCACTAGACTGGGCTTCAAGAGACTTAGTTCTATTCTGAACTGTGCTACTGGCCTGCTGGGTGACTTTGCCTCTTTAGTCCTCAGTTTTCCCATCTGTGAAATGGGGATAATGATGCTGCCCACCTTCTAAAGTGCTTTGAGTTCTATTGATGAAAACAAGTGCCATCTGAAATGGGCTGGAGGGGAAAATGTAAACAGTTGGGGGTATCCTCTCCTTCAGAAATGACCTGTGGCATCCCGCGGGCCACAGTCACAGGGTTTGCTGGTCAGTGGTTATTTTATGAGCATTGGCTACATGACAGCCTCAAACGAGAGGTGGCACTCCACCCGTCTCTCCTCTCTTTTCAGGGGTAGGATTCTACCTAGAGGCCCATCACTGAGGCCATGTACACACGATCACTTTATCGTGCATTAAGAGTCATTACCGCGTGATAAAAGCAACAGCGTACACACGTGCAATAGGGCTCTTGCACGTCAACAGCCCAGTTGTAGCGCAATACAAAAACCACCTCGACGAGGGTGGTAGCAGTTAACGTGGAACAGCTGTTGGCCTTTCCACTCGTGTGTACGCTTACCGTGCAATGATTGGCCTCCGGAAGTGTCCCAGCATTCCAAAGTCGTCCTCTCTGGTCTTCCCCCCACCCGCTCTGTGGCCGTGACGAAACAGTCCCCGCCCTGTTTCGATTCCCGGGATTTTCGAATTACTCCTCTGTTTCACTTCCTGTTCTCTTCCTCGTGGAGTGGAGTGCAGCTCTGATCTTACCTAGCAATGGCGGCCCATTGTGGAAGATGTGCACCCATATGGAGCACGGCAGAGGTGCTGGACCCGATCAGCATCTGGGGAGAGTCCGCTGTGCAAGAGCAGCTACACGGCAGCAGGCGAAATTTCGATACATATGGCATAATTTCTTGGGCCATGTCCGAGAGAGGTTATGATAGAGACACTGTGCAGTGCAGATCAAAGGTGAAGGAGCTAAGAATAACCTATCACCGAGTGAAGGAGGCAAACCGCCATTTCGGGTCAGCGCCTACTACATGCAGGTACTATAAGGAGATCGAAGCCATCCTCAGAGGAGACCCCACAACCACTGCAAAGAGTCCTGTGGACACATCGGCCCCCCCCTCATCCAGTGAATGCCAGAGCCGAGCAAGATGAGGACGTAATCGATGAGGAGATGGAGGATGATCTGGAGGAAAGCGCAACAGCGTGTAGCCAGGAGCTCTTCTGCACCCCCGCTGAGACGTCCACCCAAGACATGAATTGCAGCGTGTCCTCTGAGGCGGCAGAGGGGGGTTCCGGTAAGTTTCTCTTCCGTGCAGCTATGGCTCCCGCTAAAAAATCATTGTCTGGGACGGGGGTGCTTGCTGTCTCGGTCCCCGCTGTGCACGCTCTTTACTCTGCATTCATTAGAAGTGCATCAACACAAGCAGTTATTGTCAAAAAATCATCTGTATTTAGGTCAGTAAAGGTTTCCTCGATGTACCGCCAGAGCCTCCTACTCAGGTTAGATGGGAGAGCGTATGTGTCTACGCTCCCGTATAAGGATACTCGGCCTCGCCAGCTGCAAAGCACAGCACTGGGAACCATGGCAGCACACAAGGCAGCAGCATACGGTCCCAGCTGGCAACCAGTGGCATGTAGGATATGTATTCTAGCTGGCAGGGGCACTCTGAGGAGAGAGATATTGGGTTCCATCTGTGTGCCCTATGCAGAATGTTAGCCCCCAGTAAGGTTTCTATTAGGACGTACTTTGTCCGCTTCAGCAAAACAGAGGATGTTGACTGCCTTGTACCTTCCAGTGGAATGTGCTACTGGAAGGTTACATTGGTTATCTAGGCTCTGTGTTAACAACAGCTTTATTATTATTATTTTTTTTTTAGATTCGACGTTCACAAGGCTGGTGTCTACCCCAGCTGACCGCATGAGAAACATTCGGCGCGTGCTCGAAGAAACAGGGAGGATGTGTTTCAGGAGCTGATGAAAACAAGAGGCATCCGCGACGAAGAATCGAGCCTGGAGAGAGGAATCCCAACAGAGGAGGCAGAAACACAGGGATGAACTGATGAGCATCATGAAGGAGCAAACAGAACTGCTCAAGAGCATGATTGCTTTGCAGACCCAGGCGATTAATGTACGGGCTCCACTCCAGACAGTTCAGCCGTGTCTGCCTCCCACACCCTATAGTCCTTCAAAGCATTTATTTGAAGGCCACCCATCCCCCTGGTATACTGCAACATCCAGTCTCTCACAGAGCTTCTTTTTAGAGACCCGCAGCTACACCCACCTGTAATCCCTCCAAAACCCCCCAACCACCACCACCCCCCTTTTTATCTTTTAATAAAAACAGTAACAGAAAATTTGAAGAGTGGCTTTATTTGTACACAGTGAAAATCTTATAAGGTGCACTTGATGCATCCTTGAAGTGAACTACGGGAGGGCATCATTGAAATGGTCCCTGAGTGCCTCCCTTATGCGAGCAGCTCCTCATTGGGCCCCCCTAATACTCCTAGTGGCTGGCTGTTCGTATGCTTCCTCGAGGCACTGTGCCTCCATAGCCCACCCCGGGGAAAGCTTTTCTCCCCTATTTTCACAAATGTTATGAAGGACACAGCACGCCGCAATTACAGCAGGGATTTTGTCCTCATCCAAGTCCAGCCTCCCATACAAACAGCACCAGCACCCTTTTAAGCGTCCAAAGGCACACTCCACAGTCATTCAGCAGTGGCTCAATCGGTAATTGAACCGCTCCTTGCTGAGATCCAGGTTCCCGGTGTATGGCTTCATGAGCCATGGCATCAGTGGGTATGCTGGGTCTCCAAGGATGACTATGGGCATCTCCACATCCCCCACAGTAATTTTTTGATCTGGGAAGAAGGTACCCCCTTGCAGCTTCCGGTACAGTCCAGTATTTCTGAAAATGCGGGCATCATGCACCTTTCCCGACCACCCAGCATTGATGTCCATAAGACGCCCCTTGTGATCCACAAGTCCTTGCAGCACCATGGAGAAGTAGCCCTGTCTACCCAGGATCAAAACCAGCATTTAAACATGCTTCTTGCGAGTGCCACACCGGTACTGGTGCAGGTAAAAGTTTTCTCCCTTTCAAAGAAAAGTGGTATCTCTGACAATGCTCTAGACAGCGTCTCTGGAGTCCATGGCTGCAGTAGTCAGGGCAGGACTGCAAGACTCCACTTCTGTCAAGAGGAGCAGCTCACTCTGGTCACACCATCTTAAGTGGTGGCTGAGATCCTGTGTACCACACTACACCTCTCGGCTACCTAAAGTATGGTTGAAAACTACAGCACCTTGATTCCAACAGGATTTTATAGCGAGGTAATTAATGTGTGTTGCGTAACACACCCTTGTTTGTCAGGGAGAGATGGCCTAAGAAATAACAGGGACAGATGCGAGCACAAGGAAACAGTGAGACAATATTGGTTAACATCACAGGCCATAGTCTCAGCACGCGATTGTCTTATTTTTTGTAGCCACGTGTTACCAGATGATGTTTGTGTCTTGAATGGTACAGGCAGGCAGTGTGCTTTGGTAAGACTATTAAAACAGGGATTGCTACTGACTACCCAGGCAAGAGCAAACTCTCTCTCAGAGTTGTGGGGGCCTTACAGTGTTCTAACGGAGTCCGCCCCAATGGGGTGTGGTTTTGCTGTGTTGATAGGACCGCAGAGAAGAACAAGTTGCACTTAAAATGGAGCCCTTTCATCCTCTGGACAAACTAACCTCTCGGCCGTCTTTCCCCATTCACAAAAAAACAACTGTTTTATTTCGGAAAAAGGGTAAGAATCCCGCTGGCTTGCACAGAATGTATTTGTTTAAAAAGGAAGGCATGTTCCCTACTGAAATCCCGTGTAAAACATTTTCCTCTTGAAACCTAATTAAAAACCCCTCCCATCATCCCGGCTGTGTCTCTGTGCCTCCTTCTTCTCCTTCATGCATGTGATTCTTGTTGGGAAGAAAGGCACCAAGGAAATGATTTCAGAGCGTTAGCAGATGCGCTGTATGCAAGTGTCAGATGTACCATGCTTCTGGCAATAGACGTCCTAACGGGATGCCCTGTGGTTTAGCAAGTAAAGTTCATATCCAATATCTGCTCACTGGCTCAAAGGTAAATATTACCACTTAACATGCCTAGGCTCTGGGTTTGAGTCCCTGCTCTGGCATTGCACAGTGCTAGAACTGTAGGTACCATTCCTCAGGATCCTGCTTCCTAAGTGGTCCCTTGTGGCCAGAGTTCCCTTTGCAACAGCCTCCTTCACTGAGTGTCTACAGCCTTTCTTTGTCCTGCTGCCCTCTGCTGGAGGCTGGGCTAGCGCTCAACTGTTCCACCAGAGAAGTCCATCTCTGCAACCCAAAGATTCATACTGATGTCTGGCTCTTCTGCCAGCCACACCGAGCTCTTCCCTCCCACAGCCTGCGCTTCACAGATCACTGTTTTTCAGCTCTCTCCTGGAAGTTAGCTGTCAAAGACCCTGGCTTCCCTTCTCTAGCCAGCCTCTCTCCTGTTCTGCTGGAGAAGGAAGAATGTATGCAGTCCTCTTCCTATTAAGGGTCTTGCGGCTGGGCCCTTAAAGAAGCAATATCATAGAGATTTTCCCCAAGTCCTAATTCTCCAGGATCACTTCCTCTCTTCTGCTCCCAGGGCATTTCCTGGGCCTTTGTTCAGTCCTGGAACAGGGTCTTCTGACCCACTCTACTCTTGAAGGGCCAGTGTCCCCACTGCAACTAGCTTGGTCCTTTCAGGAGTGTGATAACAGCTTGGCAGGAAGTGCCATTCAGCCTCTTGGCTGGAAGATAAGCAGGGTGCCAGCCACTAATGTGCAGATGGTTTTGTTATATAGGAATTCAAGGGGCCTCAACAATCCAGCTTCAGTCTGAGCCTCCCACGGGCCAAATGCCACCTGAGAGGACCTCAGCCTGTGCTGAGAAGAGGCCATCTCAGCACTGTTCTTTAGCTCCTGAAAGAGAGTGTGGGGTAGGGACATGGTTACTGGACAGTCCACTGCTTGTACAGCATCATGGTTATGGCCATGGCAGCCAGAGCAGGGTGGGGGCAATGTCAGCCCAGGGTTGTCTGGGGTTAAGGAACAGGTACTGCTGGAAGTGAAGGTTGGTAAAAGAACAGAGCCCTCTTTTGTTGGGGAATGAATGAATCCCTGGTATTTACTCTTCACAAAAGGGAGACAATGTGTAGCCTGAGCTGGGATGGTCACATTAGACCTCCAGTGAAGGAAGCAACTGATACACACAGGGTCCCAGAGTGTAAGAACAACACATCAGAACTGAGAAGGAAGGTCTAATGAGTTGATCTGCATAACACACGAGGCTTGAGTTCTGAAAAACCGAGGCCATTTCCTCCGAGCTGTAGTTGTCTCTGTATGAGTCTCTGTCATTAGCCTGTCAGGTAGAGTGACCAGATAGCAAATATGAAAAGTCAGGACGGGGCGGGGGAGTGCAGGGCGGTGGTAATAGGTGCCTATTTAGCCCCTCTTTGCATTTCCCTTTTTAAAAGGAGACTTTTCCACCATGCTTTCCTGGTAACAACCCTTGCAGAATGGAAGGGAAGCAACTGCAGTGGTCTTATATTTCGCCTCTCGTTTCTACAGTTTGTGAGTCCATCCTTCCCAGCAAATTACGTCTTTGGCTCCATTTCTCCTGTCGCTGTCCTTCCTCCCTGAGGATGCTGGTAATTCCTAACAACAAATAAATAGAATGATATTAAAAGAACAAACTTTGGGTTAAGAACTGTTAAAATCACTTCTTCTCCATCTTTCTGACACAGTAAGGACTACCTTGCCTAGGCATAACCATAAAAGATTATGTCCCCAAAATCACACTTAAAACCACCAAAAGCTTTCAAAGACCATTTTTATTTAGTGCTTTAGCAACACACAAGTCACACATCAGCTTAGACTGTGTGTGATCATGGCTCCCTTTAGTGGTGGCACCGGGGTCTATAACAGCCAGCTAATGCAGTTGCTCCTTTAGTTCAACTTTGGGGATTTTTTTGCAGGTGTGTGCTGAAGGTCCTGGGTTCAATTCCTTGAGGATGTCATAAGGGTTGTATGTATTCAGGCACAGATTCTCACAAGCTGGTCAGAACAGTAATATTTGGTAGCACTTCACAGCTGAAGTTTTCTGAAGCATCTATCCTCTAGGAACAGGAATCACCAGACTGGATCAGACCCAAGGTCTGCCTAGGTCAGGATTCCTGCTTTGGCAGAAGTCAGCACCAGATACGTCAAAAGAAGGCGAAAGACCCATGCAGTAGCAGATGTGGAATAATCTGCCCACCATCCCACCCTGAAGAGCTCTCACCATGAGCTAATAGAGACTGCCTTAAACCAGCATGGGATTGAATGTACTTTCCAAGGTTTTTGTTATCGTTCATTATGATGAAAACGAGAGTCCAGTGGCACCTTAAAGACTAACAAATTTCTTTGGCCATTAGCTTTTGTGGGCTGCAACCCACTTTGTCAGATGCGTCTAATGAAGTGGACTGCAGCCCGGTCCTGCATCTGATGAAGTGGGTTGCAGCCCACAAAAGCTTATGCCCAGAGAAATGTTAGTCTTTAAGATGCCACAGAACTCTTGTTTCTGCTGTATACAGACTAACACGGCTACCCCTCTAGAACTTGTCATTCATTATGATAACTCTGGATATGTTTGGTTCCCATATAAATGGCCCATCCCTTTTTGAAGTGTACTAAGCTGAATGTTTTTCTAGTTCATACAGAGACCAAGTACCCAGTGGACTTTATTCCAAATGATGACCATTTTCTGAAGGACTGGTTTCCTTCCTTTCTCAGTAGGAGTGTAGTGAAGCATTGGAATGGGCTACCTGGGGAGGTGGTAGAATCTCCATCTTTGGAGATTGTTAAGGCCCGGTTAGACAAAACCCTGGCTGGGGTGATTTAGTGGGAGTGGTCCTGCTTTTTAGCAGGGGATTGGACTAGATGACCTCATGAGGTCCCTTCCAACCCTATGATTCTATGATTCCTCCGTGTCCCAACAGTATCCTAACTCTGGTGTCATCTGGCTGCACACAGACAGGTTTCTAAATAGACACATCCCAGTTTAAACCAAGTCTCCACCATCTGTTCCACCCTCTAATTACAAAGATAAAAGAAACACCATTCCCAGCTGTAACCAAGCCCTAACTGAGGAGCTGGGTTTGGCTTTCTATTTTCACTGACTGTCACTGTTTATTTGCCTACTTGCACTCCTTGCAATTTCCTCAAAAAAGGCATTTTCTTTTGGCAAGTTTATTTGAACTGTGATGACATAAACTAGAGGTGAAATTGAATCTTTAATTAGCAATGAAATAAAGTTGAAAGTTAAAAATACTCCCAACTATTTTTAAACAGCCTCTTTAATTCTGTGCTTCCCCTGTTCCCATATTGGAACCAAACGGAACAAGAAAGAAGCCACTGAACAACCTTATTTTGATCCCCAACAAGAAGAGAGTCAATATTGACATGAGTTGGTACAGACTTTGGAAGATGGGAATGCTATTGAAAAGCTCTCTCTTTGTAGTTTATTATTTATTTGTCCGCCGGTTGGATTTTTTACACTGACTCTTTAAAACGTATGGGAGCTGTCACGTTAGCTGTTTGGCTTTGGTGTTAGCCAAAACACTAGCCTCCTGGTGGCCACATGGTTAATGTGTTAGCCTGGGATTGACAAGACCTGTGTTTGTGGCCTTGCTCTGTCACAAAGTTCCTGTGTGCCCTTGGGCAAGTCACTCAGCCACGCTGGCTACGTCTGCACTGCAGTAAACACCTGCAGCTGACTTGAGATTGTGGGAGTTGCCGTGTACTTGTTGTGGCTTGGGCTGGATCCCAGAGCCCACCTCTTTTTGAGCCTGAACATCAACACTACAGTTTCACAGCTCCACAGCCCACATCAGCTGAATAGGCCAACTTCAGGGGTTTCATTGCAGTGCAGACGTACACTAAACCTCTCCATTCTTCACCTGTACTGTGGGGCAAAGAGCCCAGCGCTGCCTGACAGGGCTGTGGGAGAACAAGCGCATGAATGATTGTGAATGCTATGGAAAAGGGCATCTTAGCTAGATACTGGTCTTTCTTCAGAACAAAATACTACTGTCATATTTTCCTCATGGTTAAGATTGGTCACCCAGGCACGGAGTGGAAGGGTATCTTAAACTGTGTTCTGCTGGTTGCCAGTCACAATGGCACACTTCATCCTGAACACTCTGGACACCCTTTGATACATCAGCTGTACCTAGGGTGCCCAGATGTCCTGATTTTATAGGGCCAGGCCTGATATTCAGAGCTTTTTCATATATAAGCACCTATTACTCCCCACCCCAGCCCGGATTTTTCCCATTTCCAACCTGGTCACCTTTGCCCTACAGAAGTATCCCTTGCTATAGAATACAGCCACTGCTGGGCTGGGATGTGGCAGTTGTTTAACGGAGCAACACAGGTCAGAAACAGCATGAGCTGCTGTAAGCAGTGCCTAGATTCTTTAGCAAGGTCTCTAGATCTGGATGGGACTGCATTTCACCCAGAGGTTTTAGCTGAACCAAATACACTGTTCCCCATTTTGTCACTTTGACAGATTTTTAATCCGTAGTTCAGGGAGGTATGATCTGGCTCACTCAAATGAGGTAGCCGGCAAGAGAGGAAGCTCTGTTGAGGTCACTGTGTGGTGCCCCAGGAAGTACAGAGTCAAAAGAGGAAATTACTAAAGGGAAGAGCTGGAGCAAGGCTATTTTTGAAGCACAGCCCCCAAATTCCAACATATTTTATGCCAAAAATACCTTTTGGCATCTACCATGTCTCAGCACTACAACAAAATGGATCTGAGACATAGATCCTACCAATTTCCCTTCCCCTGCAATGGGGGTGGAGGGGTGCAGGACCCAGGGCAAATCACATTGTGTGAGCCTCCCTTAACATCTCCTTTCCCCGTTCCCAGTTATCTCCCAGTTAACTTGCTGGGCCGAGAGAAAGACTCAGGCTATGTACACACGATCAGATTAAAGCACAACATGGCAATCGCGCTATAAAAAACACGTGACCTTTATTGCGGGATAGCGCGTACACACGTCGCTCCTTGTAACGCAACAGAATTCTTTGCAATATCGCGGTGTAGCGCAATGAATTCTGGGCACCTATTCCACAGTTCAATTTTCCCTCAATCTGCGCTTGGAATCATGGGATGAAGGAAAGGAACGCAAAGCACCATGGGTAAAATCTCATTTTCCCGTGGTGCACTGTGTTCCCCTTGCGGCTTCCTCGTTGCCAATAGCAACTCGCGCCTATTTTCAACAGTGCAGTGACGCACTACTTGCGAGCAATCACAACAGCAACAGCATGGATCCTGCTCTGATCACCACTGTCGCCTTCAGCATTCTAAATACATCTCGGCAGGTTGCTCAGTATGCAATGAGCTCCGAGTCAGACGAGGACGCTGAGGAGCAGGGGCTGATCGATGCCATGCAGAGCAACAGCACCGCATTGCTCAGCTCCTTCATCGATCATCTGCACACGGTGCAATGCCATTGCTGGTCGCGAAAGACGAGCACCGAGTGGTGGGATTGCATTGTTATGCAGCTGTGGGATGACGAGCAGTGGGTACAGAACTTTTGAATGCGGAAAGCAACCTTTCTGGAACTGTGTTCAGAGTTGGCCCCTGCCCTGCGACGTAAAGACACCAACATGAGGTCAGCCCTAACCGTGGAGAAGCGTGTTGCGATTGCTGTCTGGAAGAAAGCGACTCCTGACTGCAACCGGTCGGTTGCAAATCAGTTTGGAGTCGGGAGGTCCACCGCCAGATTAGCCCTCTCACAAGTGTGCCGAGCCATCAATCGCGTTCTGCTACGGAGGACGGTGACATAGGGCAATGTTCGTGAGATTGTGGAGGGCTTTGCTGCCATGGGATTCCCTAACTGCGGGGGAGCCATAGACGGCACACACATCCCTATTTTGGCTCCAGACCATCTCGCGACCGAATACATCAACAGGAAGGGCTACTTCTCCATGGTGCTGCAAGCACTCGTGGATCACAAGGGGCGTTTTACGGACATCAATGCTGGGTGGTCAGGAAAGGTGCATGATGCCCGCATTTTCAGGAACACTGGTCTGTACCGGAAGCTGCAAGGGGGTACCTTCTTCCCTGATCAAAAAATTACAGTGGGGGATGTGGAGATGCCCATAGTCATCCTCGGAGACCCAGCAGACCCACTGATGCCATGGCTCATGAAGCCGTACACCGGGAACCTAGATTGCAGCAAGGAGTGGTTCAATTACAGATTGAGCCGCTGCAGAATGACTATGGAGTGTGCCTTCAGCCGTTTAAAAGGGCGCTGGCGATGTCTGAATGGGAGGCTGGACTTGGCGGAGGACCACATCCCTGCTGTGATTGCATCGTGCTGTGTCCTTCAGAACATTTGTGAAAGTAGGGGAGAAAAGTTTTCCCCGGGGTGGGCTATGGAGGCACAGCGCCTCGAGGAAGCATACAAACAGACAGCCACTAGGAGTATTAGGGGGGTCCAGGGAGAAGCTGCTCACATAAGGGAGGCACTCAGGGACCATTTCAATGATGCCCTCCCCTAGTTAACTTCCAGGACGCATCAGGTGCACCTTTTGAGATTTTCAATGTGTACAAATAAAGCCACTCTTCAAATTATGTCACTGTTTTTATTAAAACCTAAAGGGGGGGGTTACAGGTGGGTGTTGCTGCGGGTCTCTAAAAAGTAGCTCTGGGGGGGACTGGATGTTGCAGTATACCAGGGGGATGGGTGGCCTTCAAATAAATCATAGAATCATAGAATCATAGGGTTGGAAGGGACCTCACGAGGTCATCTAGTCCAACCCCCTGCTAAAAATGCTTTGAAGGACTACGGGGTGTGGGAGGCAGACACGGCTGAACTGTCTGGAGTGGAGCCCGTACATTAATCGCCTGGGTCTGCAAAGCAATCATGCTCTTGAGCGGTTCTGTCTGCACCATCATCACGCTTATCACTTTGTCCCTGTGTTTCTGTCTCCTCTGTTGAGATTCCTCTCTCCAGGCTCGATTCTCCCTTGCAGATTCCTGTGCTGTTTTCAGCAGGTCCTGAAACATATCCTCCCTGTTTCTTCGAGCACGCCACCGAATGTTTCTCATGCGGTCAGCTGGGGTAGACACCGGCCTTGTGAAGGTCAAATCTAAAAAAAAAATAATAATAATAAAGCTGTTGTTAACACAGAGCCTAGATAACCAATGTAACCTTCCAGTAGCACATTCCACTGGAAGGTGCAGGGCAGTCAACATCCTATGCTTCGCTGAAGCGGACAAGGTACGTCCTAATAGAAACCTTACTGGGGGCTAACATTCTGCACAGGGCACGCAGATGGAACCCGATATCTCTCTCCTCAGAGTGCCCCTGCCAGCTAGAATACATATCCTACATGCCACCGGTTGCCAGCCAGGACCGTATGCTGCTGCACTGTTTGCTGCCATGATTCTCAGGGCTGTGCTTTGCAGCTGGCGAGGCAGAGTATCCGTCTTTGGGAGCGTAGACTCAAACGCTCTCCCATCTAACCTGAGTAGTAGGCTCTGGAGGTACATCAAGGAAACCTTTACTGACCTAAATACAGATGATTTTTTGACAATCACTGCTTGTGTTGATGCACTTCTAATGAATACAGAGTAAAGAGCGTGCACAGCGGGGACTGAGACAGCAAGCACCCCCGCCCCGGACAATGATATTTTAGCAGGAGCCATAGCTGCACGAAAGAGAAACTTACCGGAACCCCCCTCTGCCGCCTCAGAGGACACGCTGCAATTCATGTCTTGGGTGGACGTCTCAGCGGGGATGCAGAAGAGCTCCTGGCTACACGCTGTTGCGCTTTCCTCCAGGTCATCCTCCATCTCCTCCTCCTCATCGATCATGTCCTCATCCTGCTCGGGTCTGGCATTCACTGGGTGAGGGGGGAGCCGATGTCTTCACGGGACTCTTTGCAGTGGTTGTGGGGTCCCCACTGAGGATGGCTTCTATCTCCTTATAGTACCTGCTTGTAGCAGGCACTGATCCCGAACGGCGGTTTGCCTTCTTCGCTCGGTGATTGGTTATTCTTAGATCCTTCACCTCTGATCTGCACTCCACAGTGTCTCTATCATAACCTCTCTCTGACATGGCCTGAGAAATTATGCCAAATGTATCATATTTTCGCCTGCTGCCGCGTAGCTGCGCCTGCACAGCGGACTCTCCCCAGATGCTGATCAGGTCCAGCACCTCTGCCGTGCTCCAAAGGGGTGCACGTCTTCCACGACGAGCCGCCATTGCTACTGATGATCGGAGCTGCACTCCACTCCACGAGGAAGAGAACAGGAAGTGAAACAGACGAGAAATTTGGAAATCCCGGGAATCTGATCAGGGCGGGGACTGTTTCGTCACGGCCACAGAGCGGGTGGGGGAAGACCAGAGAGGACGACTTTGGAATGCTGGGACACTTCCGGAGGCCAATCATTGCGCAGTAAGTGTACACACGAGTGGAAAGGCGCAACAGCTGTTCCGCGTTAACTGCTACCACCCTCGTCGAGGTGGTTTTTGTATTGCGCTACAACAAGGCAGTTAACGCGCAACAGCCCTATTGCACGTGTGTACGCTGTTGTTGGTATCGCGCGGTAATGACTGTTAATGCGCGATAAAGTGATCGTGTGTACAAGGCCTAAGGGTTATGGGACAGCTCCCTGCTGTAGGCATCTAATTGCAAAGAGCCACTAACTTCACTAATTAAATATTAGCCACTGCTTTGCAGAGAATTTCCCCAAGCGCCAGGGTCACCAGCATTTGCAGACTTACTGTAAGTGCCATGATTTGGGGGGAAGGGTGTCACTTTTAAAACCCGCTTGCATTGATACAAGTAGTTGTAAGCAAGCTTAGGCATTTCAGCCAAGCTGCCTACCGTTCCCCACTAGACGCTGCTGTTCGCTCATGAAAATCAAAGGAAAACCAGTAACTGGAAAAATAAACAAAAGGCAGTAAGTGAAAATATAATGCTGGGAAATGAGCACACGGGACTCCACGCTGGCCAAGGTGGAGTTAACTGGAGCCCAACACTCTAACAGGTCCACCTAGTTACACCTGGTGGCTCAGGTGCAACCAGGAATGAAACAAGAGGAGTTCAGCAGAGAAGATCTAGGAGAGAGGTAGTCTTAGCTCCTGCTCTGTGGGAAGGGCCCAATGGGCCAGGTGGATGGAGACTCCTACTGTAAACAAGGTACCAGTGGCTTCTGGCATTTTCATGTCCATTTTGTTTAGACTTGCTATGAATGGGGTTAGTTAACCGGGGAGTGAAAATGTCAGTAGCTCCCCAGAGCCCTGTCTATGCCAGCATTGTGCCTGAGCAGGTGGGAGGCCCCTGAGCACTGCATGGGTGCTGCACCTTCAGCCATAAAAGCTTTGGGCAGAAGGTCAGCTTGTGTTATAAAATACACTGGGAAGGATCATTCCAGGCACTGTGATCCACAAAGGCGATCTCAAAGCTTGCGTGGCTAGAGGAATGCTCCTCACTAAAATGTCAGTGGTGACTTGCCAAGAAAAACCTAATGGGCTGTGGGTTTTTCAGCTCCACAAGGATCACCTGAGAAGAGTTTTGACTTATAATTGTTTTAAGAAGAGTCCCCCTCCTTCCTTCCTTTCTCCCCCCACCCCCGACTTATTTTTCCCTATCCCCCTGCCCTCAATGACCTTGTCCTAGCATATCTAAAAGGACATGAAGCCCTGAGATGAAGACTGTGGTTGGATGATTCATTCTTCAGATACGATGGCACTTTCTGCCCCCAGGGTGAAGCTTGTTTGTGCAGGAGACTGTGCTTTGTTGGGGGCCAGTCTGAGACTGTGGAATGAACTCCCCCCATAACTAAAGACCAACCGCAACTCCTCACCTTCCACTCCAAGTGCCTTCTCTTCTATAACACAGAGCAGGGTGGACTTTAAAAAACAAAAACCATGTCACTGCACCCATATTTCTCCCCCTTAGGAAAAGATAAGAACATGAAGCAACAAACTACACAGAACAGATGTTAGTAGCTTAGGGTATGTCTACATGGTGAAACAAGGCCTGTGACAGTGAGTCTCAGAGCCTGGGCTCAAATGACACCAGCTAGCAGGGTTGGGGTTACAAATAGTGGTGTAAACATTCATGCTTGAGCCAGGATTCTGAAACCTGGTGAATGGGGAAGGTCTTGGAACCCAGGCGCCAGCCTGAGCATGAATGTGAACCTATAGAATGGAATAGAATCAGATTCCAAAACAGCTCTTGCCCCTCTAGAACTGGAACTAGGTTAATCTTCAAAGCGTCTGACGAAGTGGGATTTTCTCCCACGAAAGCTCATGCGATAAATAAATCTGTTAGTCTTTCAAAGTGCCACAGGACTCTGTTGTCCAGGTTAATCTTGTATGGGTAAAGCTTTCTCACTGAGCTTTTCTGGTGAAAGGGGCTATTTAGTGCTGTAAAAGGGTTTTTTGTTTTCAAATTGCATCTTTGTTTTGATCCACCCTGAATTATTTTCATAGCCACCAGGGGTCAGTGAAAGCCCAAGTCATTCTCTTTAGAA
This sequence comes from Pelusios castaneus, assembly GCA_007922175.1. NCBI lineage: Eukaryota > Metazoa > Chordata > Testudines > Pelomedusidae > Pelusios > Pelusios castaneus. The sequence continues at coordinate 10,135,038 of ML685803.1, forward strand.
GTACAGAACATAACCGTAAACTGCAGCCAAAACTCAGGTTATATAAATAGATGAATTATTTTTCTAGCAGTTTTTTTTCTCTCTAATATTTATGTATTGTGTGTTAAATTATGGTGGAGACAGACAACTATCAATCTGATTTATGCATATTATCAAAGGTATTGCATCTCTGTCTGAGTCTTTTTACCATCTGTTTTTCCAAATAACTAAAATGATAGTAATTGAAAGATATTAGAGGGGGAAGATATCTCCTTTTTTTCCAGCATCTTTTATTTATATATTAGACCTCTCTCTGTAGAACCAGTTTCATTGTCCCCTCCTGCATATTCGGGTCCTTTGTCTGCGTGGGTCTTTCACACAACAATGGAGGGAGAAAAAAACTGATTGGAAAATATGATTGTAAATCATATTGTAAATCAATTTACAAATCATCAAATGATACAATAGATTGTAAAACTACAGAAAAATCCCGGCAGTACTCAGGTAGATAGAGCATTGGATACGCCTCTGTGGTGCTCAAAAGCTTTCCTCTTCCACCAACAGAAGCTGGTCCAATAAAAATTATTCCCTCATCCACCTTGTCTCTCTTGTTTGTGGTTATAATAGGTCATAGTTATAAACCTCCTACTCTCCTGTTGGACTTGCTGATTAAGCAAGTATTAAAACATCCATTAATAGTGATCTATTAAGCCTTTACTCATAAAGCATGATCCGGAAAAGACCACATAAAAGGACACTGTCACATTGAAGTTATTTTTTTTTTTTTTAATCAATAAGGAATTCAGAGGTCGTCCAGGTTTCCTGTGAGGATGGATGAGAACCGACAGGTCAGATACGGAGTGACTGCTTTGTGAAAAGTGTTCACCCACAGGTGCTATGGTGCTCTGTCACATTTTTCTGTGTGAGTTCATTTTGCGTGTGAGGTGATTGGTTGCACCCACATGGATGTTGGGATGGGGGGGTAATGCCCAAGATGAGGTATGCTATATATCAGGATAGGTGTATGTATGACCCATGGACCTTGAAAGGGGTTTTGTGGAGATATTGATCATTGTAGTGGCGAAAATACACCTGCAGGTTCTGCACCTCAATGAATGCTTTCAAATCAGCGCCCACAGAAAAATGTTAAAAGGTAAGAACACTCTATTGCCCGTGAGCAAACACTTCTCAAAAAACAATCCCTCTGTATCTGACCTGGCTATCCTCACCCTCCAAGGAAATTGGCTCAACTTCAAAAGATGAGCTGAGAGCTTAAACTCGTAACTCTGCCACACTCTAATAACATGGACTCAGCAATGACTCATTATAACAATTTGTAACCCCCTCACTCCCATTTGTCTTATGATTGCAGTGATGCTGTTACCCACTGCGTTTTCAATGGTCTCCTGCCACATGTGTTTTACTCCTTTACGCTAAACAGTCTGTCCTCCTTTGTATTTAGCTGTGACATTCTGAAGAGGTATGTGTAGCTCCAAAACTTCTCTCTTTCTCCAACAGAAATTGGTCCAAGAAAAGATATTACTGTAATCAACATATCTCTCTCATATCTTGGGACCAACACAGCTACCCCTGCTCTGCAAAGAACCGTATATATAACCCCTTGTACAGCTATATTTATAACTACAGAACATACTATTCATGCTTCTAACAGCTATTCATCAATTAACGCTTTATATTGATAAATGTGCACTTAATATAACGTATGATCTTTTTTGGTTCCACAAAGGCCATTTAGACATAGTGCTCTAGAGTTAGGAATTCACCATTGCCCGGAACTTTGTTCAGCTTTGTCAAATCACAACGACTGCATCTTGCACACTTTGCAGGGCTGCAAATGACTGCATAGGGTGCAACGGCATGGAGGATCAGGCCCCAGAGCTTTCGTTATTCAGAAGAAAAATCCATGGGTGGAATCCTGGCTCTGTTGAAGTCAAAGGAAAACTCCCAATGCCTTCAACAGGGTCAGAATTTCACCCCACAAAGGTTTTTAATGCCAACTATCAGAAAGTGAACGGCTTTAGGACCTACAGGTTGTATTCTGCCCCTTACATTAAAAAGCTTTGCAATCTTCAAGGGGAAAGTGTCCACATTTCTTCAGCAGTGTGAATACTGAACCAAGATGTCCAGAGGGGATGCAAAAGTGAAGGTGAAGCAGCCTGCTTTATGTTTACAGTAAAAGGTTTAGGTCCAGTTTGGGATTCCAAGGGTTAGAGATGACAGTGTAACTGCGTATGTGCCAACCGCCCTAGGCAAAATAGTCACCGGAGGTCTGTATTGCATCAGCTCACAAGAAATTCTGAGACTCATTAGAGAAATCCATACAGCATGGCACAATAATTAGGATGGAGTGATAGACTAGATCATGTTGTTTAGCAAACATTTCACCAGCATCTGAACAACCCACTCCTCCTCTCCCTCATATCAAATACCAAACCATATGCATGTGATCTGGAAACACCCGCAACCCATGTGACTTGCCAGCAGTACAGAGATGTATTTAACATAAACACCGGAATTCCATTCATCCAACACCTTTTTCACTCCATCTTTTCCTTCGCTTTTTGTTACTGTCCTGTTGGAGATTTAATGGAAGACGTGTGTCCCATCAGAAAGTCATCAGGTGAAGTAATGTTGATGCAACTTTGACAATTAAATCAAAATGTAAACACAGCTGAGCATGGCCTGACTCCATGACTTGTATACATTTCCTGTTCCCTGTGTTTGGCTCCCATTCTTTTTAAAAAACAAACAAATTTAGTAGGAGTCTGATAAAGTGTATAGTGGCCCAAGCACTTAGGCCCAGATTCTCTAACACAGCACCCCTAAATAAATGGGCCTGTTTCCCAATGGTGCTCAAGATCCAGAGGTCTCCATTGTTCTTTTAAGTTAATAGGATTTGTCCATTTGGCCTTAGATTCGGACCAGCAGGAGATGCTGAGTCCTTCTGAAAATCTGGCTGCTTCAGTTAGGCCTCAATTTGGAAAAGGCCTTTATTATTATTCTGTACTCTTTGTATTACCGTAGTGCCTAGGGACACAAGGCTCCTTTTTCTAGGATCTATACAAACGCAGAGGAGTAGGTGGACAGGGGCAGGAGGTGGAGAGGAGGGAGCACATATGAGTCAAAGGAGCAATGATATTTTGTAAACAGAAAATCAGTGTTATGATATTTTTTGTGGGCACCTAGTAGATTATTTATTAATGTGGGTTCCTTGGGAGGTTGGGGAGGGATTCACCAACCAGAGAAACAAAGGGAGAGGCAGGGGGCATTGGGGAGAGGAAAAAAGAGAGGAAGGGAACATGCAGGACAGGAGGAGGGAGGCTGAACAGGGCAGGTGTAGTCAGCAAACAGCCTGTCAGCACTAAGGAGAGGATATCCAGCCTGGTGACATCATGAGTGTCTGAGAGCCTCCCAGCAGCACCTCCCCCCAATGCCGCATCCCCCTGCCGACGCACCACCCGCTGCAGCACCCGGTGAGGGTGCCTCTGGGTCTGCTCCTGCCAGCTTGAGTGTTTCTCTGCCCCTGCCCTGGGGCTGGCTTTTTCCTACTGAGGCTTAATTCCCAAAGCACACATACTTCAGGGATCCCTGAGAGGAAAGAGAGTCATTCCTGCACTGCTCTGGGTTCAGGGATAGATACAGGGGT
>ML685803.1:10138783-10149158 GCA_007922175.1 Pelusios castaneus
GAGCTTTCTGACGAAGTGGGATTTTCTCCCACGAAAGCTCATGCGATTAATAAATCTGTTAGTCTTTAAAAGTGCCACAAGACTCTGTTGTCTTTCTACAACAGACTAACACGGCTACCCCTTTGGAATTTGACTACATGGGATTCCAAAGTCCATGCAGCTGACACCATCTCCGTTGCCTGTTTTCTGATTGTTCAGTTTTAATAGTTCTAGCTTAGCCATGTGCCTCTGTAGCTCCCTCTTGGCTCCCTTCCCGACCTCTCTGTCACCTTGTTCTGTAGGATAGCTTCAACACAGCAAGCTAAGCAGGTGTGTATGTTTTTGGAGTGGGGAGCTCTCATGTCTACTGGTATACTGTGCAGTACTGTAATCCTGAAGGCTGGTTTCAAGGCTCTGAGCAGTCTGCAATTCTGTGGCCTTCACGCAGGCTGCAGAACTGGGCTCCACAACCTGAGCTTGTTGCTTGATTTATTTGAAATTATTTCTCACCCTTCTGAGAGTGGTCTTGAAAACATAACCTGAGTGTAAACCTATGTCGTGCACCTGCCTGAGTCTGCAGAGAGCCTAAAACAGCAGCCCTCCGAGGCCTGGCCTGCTCCATTCATCTCTTTTAGAGCCACACAGACACCAAGATTCTACAGCTACGGAGTCTGATATTTCCCAAGAAGCTGCAGGAGCCAGCATTTCCTCTGGGGATTTGAAGAACCCAGCATTTTACTTCGTGTCACTTTGCTTGCCAGGATCTGATGACACTTGCCTGTTTACCAGCTTCCCCAAGAATGGGAAATTGAGAGGATTTCAGAGTTTGCTTTCTGCACTGTCCCATGGAGCCAAAGCTGAGCCCAGGGTGCAGAGGAAGCCAGCAGTATAGGCATCCTTGGAGAACAACACAGCAGACAAGCCAGGGAAGCAGGCTACAAACTTCCCCCTTCTTGAATGAACATTAGAGGATGTTTTGTGCTCCCTCCTCGGATCTGAGGCCTTGGGGAGAGAGCAGAGCTCAGCTGCAGCATGAAAACCCATCCTTCAAACTAGTCCTTGTAAACCAGCAACTGCACATCTCCAGGTAGTTCCAGCTGAGCCACAGCTCTGTGCATGTGTGAGAGAGATCATAGCTCTGTGTGTGTGAGTGAGTGAGAGACCACAGCTCTGTATGTGTGTGTGTGTGTGAGAGAGAGAGAGAGAGAGAGAGAGTGAGTCAGTGTATGCAGGCAGGCAAAGAAGAGGGAGGGATGGGAATTTCATGGTGATAGAATAAATTAACTGCTACAGAACAGACAAGAGGCTGCTGCCCTGGAATTTGCTCTGCCTGTGCTGCAGCGAACTGGGGGCCCTGATACTGCTGACACACAGCCTGCTGTGAATGGTTTCCAAAGGGCAATGTTTAAAGGGCACATTCTTTCTCACCCACAGCACTTTGTCAGAACTGATCATTTGCCAGGAACAAATAAGTCACCTGGATCATGACAGAAGCTCTGATCCTGAAATCAGATATCTCCTGCACAAAGCCCCATGTAAGTCCTGGGTTGGGAGATTTGCTTGCTGGGATCACAAGCAGAGGTTGTAGGGGCACTTTAACAGTGGTTTTCAAACTTTTTTTCTCAGAACCCAATTGGAAAAAACCACGTATGCCTGTGACCCAACAATTACATCATTCAGCAAATTCCAAAGGGGTAGCCATGTTAGTCTATTGTAGAAAGACAACAGAGTCCTGTGGCACTTTTAAAGACTAACAGATTTATTTATTGCATGAGCTTTCGTGGGAGAAAATCCCACTTCGTCATAATAAATCTGTTAGTCTTTAAAAGTGCCATAGGACTCTGTTGTCCATCATTCGGCAATGCATTACAGTCTTTTGGTGGCTGCAGCAGGGAGCACTGCAACATTCCAGTGCGAGTCTACTTCCTCCTCACCCTCAGCTAAACCATAATAGGAAAAAGAAACATATAAACCTGATTTCAAAGGGGTAGCTGTGTTAGTCTAGTTCAGCAAAAACAAACAAGGACTCTAGTGGCACTTTTAAAAACTAACAAATTTCCAAGCAGAGGAAAATAATCAATCTATAACTCCAACGTAAGGAGGGTATGATCAATGGAAAAGCTTTTACTAGTTTTCATAGGAATATGATCAGTCCTGTCATACTGTCTGTTTTAGTACTGCAGACTGTGTACTCCCTGGTCTTTGCAGAGCTGTATTGATTGCACCATGGCTGTGCAGAGTTCCACTTCCTTCTGGTATCATACCAGCAACATGATCTGGCTTTTAAGTCATTGCTGCATCAACTTCTCACTTGAGGGACAAAGACTAGTCAACCCAGGCACAATTTTTTTAAAAAGAGCTTTTCAGTCAACATTCAGTAATTGACATTACAATTAAACTTTAAAAAAAAATCAGGGGAAAAGGATGGGGAGAGGGGTAACAAATAAACATTATCCTGCAATTTTGCAACCTCCCCATTTTGATACTGGGCTCATGGGGCAGAACTGGGAAGGAAAATTGATTAGAAACTACCTACTTTGCTTCTATCAGCTGAGATAAATGTGAAAAAGAAAGAATTAACAATAGAGAGCAAATCAGATTCTTAACATTCTTTCCAGTTTAATACTTTACTTTAAGGTGCTGTTTATAATGGAAATCTGCTTAGAGGAATTACACTACAAAGGGATAAAGTCACTGGTGAATTATGCCAGTGAATAGGTAACTGAGCGGAAATTGCAAGTGGGGAGTGAGATGAGGCAATCTGGCCAATACTCCACCTAGGAGATTGGTGTATAGATGAGAGGGCAGTATCAAAGGTGAGTGTTACCAGCTAAAAAGGTGAAAAGCCGTGGTAGCTGGCCAGTCCACCGAAACAGTAGCTCTACAAAGTTCCACTGCTGGAGTTATTAATGGTGCAATGGACTGTAATTAAAGCTAGTGAAAACCTGATGGAGAGCAGCAGCCGAAATATTATCTCCCTTCCAAAGGGTACATCTTCCCTCTGGTGCAATTACCAGTGCAGAAAGAGATCACACACATCGTTATGCCAGTTTAGCTGAATTTGGCATATGATTCTTAATTTGACACCTGAGCTTCCCACCCAAAAGGAATTTGTAATGACCTAACCTGTATTCATATCAGCTTTTCAATCAGTGAGGCTTCTTCGCACTACAGACCTCTAACACAGGCACAGCACAAACACAAGAAGCACAGCCCTGGAACCCTGTCCTTTGTCTGGCGGTGTCAAGCCCAAATGTAATCTAGACATAATCCATCCTCCTCCAACAGCCATTTATTTTCGCTTCATTTTGCTTTCCTCGTGTACTGTTTCAAAACATTCTCCCACTAGGACAGGTTGGTGTATAAATATATACTCATGTTGTGGCCCAAACCATTAAAGCTAGACAGGGCCCAGAAACAGCCTGCATTAAAGATGAACATAGTAGCACTAACTTTCCCTTTGCTGGTTTGCTCCTTTATACCGCAACTGCAATGTAAACGTAAAAATCTTACTTTTCAATATCTTCCCTTACAAAAAAATCACAGAGATTGAACGTTCGTGTATCGTAGGGTTCAGGAATGGGATATGTCTCAGCAAGAATGTCACCTGACTACACAGTATAGTAATGTGATTTGCTTTTAAAGTGTACTGTTTTCAATACCTAGGCTAAATTGATGCAATCTGTTATGCAAGCATATTACCCATGGCAAATTATAGACTAGGTTACAAAAACAAACAAACAAAAAACCCTCCTGAAAATAGATGCATAGACTTTTGCTTTTATCCTTTTAAACCCCCTTTATTTCATAATATAAAAATGATTACACCATACTGCTGCCTCATTGCTTTGCTGCAGATTAATGGTATTAATTTTTAGCTGAGTTCAAGCAGTTTACTGTCATTTCATTTTATGAGCATATAATTCAGTGGGAGCCTCCACCCTCCTTGTTTAATTCAGTGAAAAAAATAAAATGTTCATCACACCCATCTTTTATTTTACATTTCCTGATGGGAGATTTATAACGTTGGGTTATAAAACCCAGGGATTTATTGATGCAAAGAGGAAAGAGCTGTGGGGTGGGGCAGAGATCCCCCTCCTCCATTAATAAATATATAAATTTGTATGCTGGGCCTCTATATTCTCACTGCCTAACCCAGAGAATATTGTTTTTAATCTACCTTGGATTTTTCTGCAGGCTGCTTAATCCCCGGGTAATCTATTGTGACACACTCTTTATCTAGCCTGGGCTGCAGACTGGAGTCCTTTTGTGCATGGGGCAATTTCACTGAACAATCATTGATGATCCTTTTACATTAGAGGCCCCTCCCCCCCATTTTAGAGCATGCATTGCTATTTATGCAGTCCTCAGAGGCGTGTCACTTTCTTCTGCCCACAGGGGAAGAACAGCGGGGAGGTGAGAGCAGCCCTTAACCACGCAGGAGATCAGCCCTAACTCTTCCTCTGGGTTTGCCTGCGCTGCACTTATCACCACGCCACGAGCCAGGGCCTGAAAGAACAAGCGCAACAGCGCCCCCGCTCTCCCCTCGGTGGCAGCTCCGCGGTACTGCAGCCCAACGGGAGGCGTCACCGTCTTCCCGGCTGAAGCTGCACTGCACCTCTCCACAAAATGGCCGCTCAGCTCGCCCGCAAAACAAGCCTTCCAGAGGCTACAAAATGGCGCCGGGCAGAGGGAAGGAGAGAAAGGACAAGAGGGCCCAGGGTGGGGGCGCGGGCACAAACCACACCAAAAGCAGGGGAATAGTTGTGCCAACCTGTGCCTGGCACTGATAAATGCACACTGGGTGGGAATCAGAGCAATCAGGCTCAAATCTGCTGCTCCATTCCGAAAATGCCCAGAAATCTCTATTTCTGTCTCAGGATTGCAGTGTGAGCCCAGAAATAAGTTCAATTTATTCTACCCTTCAGTTCCCCACCCTCCCCCAAGGGCTTTCCCCAAAGATTGCTACCTCGTACCTGGCCCCTCGTTCCCACATTACAAAGGGGCTCATGGTCGTTTTCTTTTCTGCCTCAGCTCTCGAGAGCAGCTTTATTATCTTTTCTGCAGAGGTGTCGTCCAACAAGCTCCGGTTGTTCATTTAAAATCCCACCCTTCCTCTTGTGAACGTTGATTTCTGTAACTGGAGGAGTTTTGGCCCAAGAGCTTTTGTTCATTTCTGCAGAGAGCTTTTACTACAGATCACACTGTCTCACTCCCTTCAGTAGGAAAACACATGCTAAAAAATGCTATAATTTACTTATATAAGGAACAGATGTAGGGTCAGATACAATAAAGCGTGTATAACTACATATTATTCCTGCAGGGACTGCTACATACTATAGTCTGCTCTGTATTAATTAAAATTATGTACCCAATATGATCAGATACAATTAGCCTGTAAAAACACCCCATACACTAAAATGCTTTGTTGTTAAAGGCTGCAATCCACTTACTGCATATGCTTTTTTTTTTTTTTTTAAACCATTACCTTACCTTTTCTGCAAGAGATTACTACGGACAACAGTACGTAGTCCTTCCTTTGTTAAAAATTACACACCTTACATGCTGTTTATTCCTATTATCATTTTAGGCCCATACAGATGCGATTTCTATATATTGTTTTCCTTCTTCCTGGGACTGATTACAGACTAAGTTAAAAAAACACACCTAAAACACTAAGAATTATTACTATAAATACTGTAATTTCTGGTCCATATTTGTTTGATTTTTGCAGATATATGTATATTATATATATTACCTTTGCATTCCTCCATTGGCTTTCTACTACAACATATCCTAAAAGCTGAAGAAAAAATGCCATCACCAAAAAAAATAAATCATAAAAAACCCATCTCATTTTAACAATCCATGGTGGAAGACTGTGCCTTATTTTTTTAATTTGTTCCACAGAGATGCAGATTTTCCTTGGGATATTTGGGGAGGACATTTTAAATTACAAAACCAAAAAAACCAGCAACCAACAGAACAAAAAAAAAATCATAACTGAAGCTGCAAATGCAGTTAAGTACTCCAGATCAGACAAAGACCCCAACCATTCAGTATAACGCAAAGATAGGACCAGTTAGTTCAACAAACTTAAATGACAAGGATTTTCTGTAGGTCCAGCAGGAAGGAACAGATCCTTTATTCCACCATTTAGCGCTCCAGACACCCCCAGTTTTTGTGCTGTGTTTTGTTTGGGAGTTTATTGTATAAAGGAGGCTGAAAAACAACCAAGCCAAGCTGCCAAAGACACTGGTGAGGCTTGTGCACATTATTCTGCATGGAGAGAGATGCCTTAGATCCGTGTGCATTTCTGTCCCTTTCACTATGTGCTTTGCTCCTCTGGCTGTGCCTGTGAGTGTAAAAGGTTTCTCTCCTCTCCCCAAGCTTGGCTGCTTATTCCAGAAGTTTCTCTAAAGCAGAACACTGCAAGCTGCCTCTGCAGATACACAGCCCTACAGCTCCCTAGCCTGGCGGGAGGGGGGAGGGTTCAAAGACTGCAGACCACAGCCCAGCCTTTCTTTGCCGCATAGTGGAGCAGGCGTGGTTGCTGCTGGGGATTGGGGTGGGGGAGGAGGCACATTTCTACGCATGCACACAACCCCTCCCCCAATGCTGAAGCATTTGCACAGCTGATGAGTATTCCTCTCCCTCCCACTGCCTTTGCTAGTAGATCAAAGCCTCGGGTTATTTTCAAGCTCTCTGCCCCACCCCCGCTCCAGCTTTCACCAGAACCTGGAGGTGTTTGCAAGTTGCAAGCTTTTTAAAATTAAAAGCAGAGCTGTCTCCGGCTGGAGATGAATGAGGCAGGTTGGCACTTTGCAGCAGTAGGCAGGCATATATCAGCCTCGGTTGCTGCCCTCCTTTTTCTTGTGGGTGGGAGCTGCTCAGTTTTGATGACTGGAAGGGGGGTGGTCCCCAGTTGGGATTTTTTATTTTTAAGAGCTGTGTTTTAAAGAGCATAGAATCACAGAATCTTAGGGCTGGAAGGGACCTTATGAGGTCATCTAGTCTAACCCCTCCCAAAAGCAGCACCACTCCTACTAAATCATCCCAGCCAGGGTTTTGTCTAACCGGGCCTTAAATGTTTCCAAAGATGGAGGTTATACCACCTCTCTAGGTAACCCAATCCAATGCTCTACCACCTTCCTAGTGAGAAAGTTTTCCTAATATCCAACCTCCACCGCCCCAGCTGCAACTTAAAACCATTGCTTCTTGTTCTGTCTTCTTTACTACTGAGAACAGTTGAAGGTTGGTATTAAATCCCTGCTCAGTCTTCTCTTCTGTAGACTAAATAAGCCTAGTTCCTTCAGTTTCTCCTTGTAAATCATGTGCTCCAGCCCCCTAATCATTTTTGTTGCCACTCCTCTAATTTGTCAACCTCCTTGTAGTGGGGAGCCCAAAACTGGACACAGTATTCCAGATGTGGCCTCACCAGTGCCAAATAGAGGGGAATAATCCCTCCATCTGCTGGCAACGCTCCTACTGATGCAGTCCAATATGCCATTGGCCTCTTTAGCAACAAGAGCACACTGTTGACTCATATCCAGCTTCCCGTCCACCATAACCTTCAGGTCCTTTTTAACAGTGTTGCTACCTAGCCGATCAGTCCATAGCCTGTAGCAGTACATGGGATTTTCTGTCTTAAGTCTCTTGCTGCAGCAGCTTTAATAGCGTGTGGTTTAAAAAGTTCCTTCTGATGAGTTTTAGGTTTGCAGCACGTCTAAAAGTGTCCCAGTTTGAAAAAACAAGCCCTTATGGTGTCTGTAACAAGTGATCCCCTTCGCTAATGATTTACGGTTTTATGGTACCTTCCGTGGGAGGATCTCTAAGCACTTTACAAATATTCATGAATTATGTCCTCCCTGGGGTAAGTATTAGTAGAACAGGGAAGTACGTCCCCAAATCGGACAACAAGTCCATGTAAAATACAACTGTATTCTTGATTTATTACAAAATAGGGGACATAGTATTTATTTGGCTAGAAGGGAGATTTTTATTGTTGGTGATGCAAGTGTGTATGTGGGAGGGAGGGATGGGGGTAACCTAAATCTGTTTAATGGTGTTTATATTTGAGGTAAAACAGACAAGGAGTCTTGTAGCACTTCTAAAGACTAACAAATTTATGCACAACTGTATCTCTATCACCTGGAAAGTTAGTTCTCACTTTGTTCCAAGCAGTGAGCCCTCCTTAGCAAGCAACATTTATTTATTGGCTGCTAGCAGATAAATAGGCAGGTATAATTTTTGTGTTCCAAACATTATCCCTTTACTGCGCCATATTGGCTTGTTTGTGGTTTGGCACAATCTTGGATTTAACCACATTGCCAGTACTAATATGCCTCTATCATCTGCAGAATTCCCTTCCCTGCTAGAGTCCCCTTAACGCAATCTTTCTATTTTGCCTGCACTGCTCTGCAATTTACGGTGATTTCTTTCTCTGCTCCCATAGAACATGATTGAAGCATCACAGTAGTGACTGATAAAGTGAGATCCTTTGCCCTTGCTGTGGGAATATGAGATTGTTTGTGTACCTTCCATTCCATAGCAGGTTATACCCACTGCAACTACTGTAAATACAAAGTGAGGCTTTCTAAGCAAATGAAACTGAAATAAGTCTTCGGTTAATGTGACAATAATTAATTATCTCATTGTGTAAGGGTACATTTCATAGGTCTCACTGGAACTTACAAGGTATCTCTTATTGTCTCTGTGTGGTTATGATGATAGCTGCCCACTAGAAGGCTTCCTCTTCTGACAAGTCATTGCTTAAGACAACTCCAGGCAGGTGAGGTTGTTTTGAGTTTAGGAGGGAAGCATGATCTGTCAGTTTCATGCTTTTAAAGGGAATAGGAAGGAATTATCTTGTGGATTAGTAACTCTCACCTTCTTTTCCATAACATTATTTGTCAAAGTGTATGGTTGTGTGTATATAGCAGTGGGTAGATGTGTTTTTAGTTTTTCTGTATATGCTATGCCAAAAAATAATTGGCTCCATTGTGCAAGGCACTGTATAAATACGAACAAAAAGATGCACTTGCCCCAAATAATTTACCATCTAAATTGGCTTGGCAGATAGCGTTATTTATTTTCCAAACATTCATAAAATGAAGGCGCTCATCCTGCCAGCTGATCCATATGGGTGGATCTCTTTACCTGCACACAGTGCCACTGATGTCAATGGGGCTCCACCAGCCTGAGGTCCAGCATTGTGCCAGGGTGTTAATTTATTTAAGTTAAAGCTTTTCCTGTCCTGCCATGTTTTCAGAATACAGACCTCTCCTAACATCAAAGCTCTTCTGTTTCCAGGTGTGGAAATTTACAAACAATAGCTTCAGTATGTAGGCTTACTGGCCTGCTGCAGTCTGCTTACAATGTTCAATTTTTTTTTTTAATGGATAGCTTAAACAAAGGTCACTCCCAACTTTAAAGGGGAAGCTGCTGGATTTTATTTTTGTAGATTGCAGTAGCTTTGGCCCAAAATCTCACTCACTTTAACTTGCAAGAAAACTGTCTTCTGAATATTAAATAGCTTAAAACAAAAAAACAAACAAATAGGTTTCTCTCTAAATATCCTTTGGGTGCATCCTCAGTAGTGCTGCACACAAAAATAAATGTAATAGCAAAGAATAAAATTTCGTTTAGAAATCTCCCCATGGTTTGTGCTCTTGTTTTGCTTTTGCAGCAGTTCATTTACAAATGCAGTTGTCAGCATTGTGCTAACATGTGCCACATGAAACAAACAGGGAGCCTTCAGGGATTACAAATGCAGGATCTTCTAAACAGACCAATGTAGATACCAGTTCTGCATTGGACGTGAGCACAAGGTTAAGTTTAAGTAGGTGAATAATCTCATTGGCTTCAGTGGGGCTGCTTGTCTACTTACACTGCTGAATTTGACTCATATATACATGTAAAAAGAGTATTGCTGCATTTGGAATAGTGTGTTTTGCTGTCTGGTATTATATACAAGTACACCTATAACACCAAAGCACTCCTAGCGTAGACATGTCCCGTAACAGTACATAGAGCAGTACTTTTTGTAGCTTCCAAACACTGATCAAGTGTTGGCGCTGTATGTACTTTGTGTTAAAGGTGACCTGCAAAATATTTGTTTAATTAAAGTTGCCATTTCCTTCCCTTTATGATGTCTAGAGAATGCCTAGCATGATTTATTTTTTAAAGTTTTGTTTTCCTGCTTGCTTCTTTGAAATATTAGATGTCAGTTCTTGGTTTCCCTGGTTTTCCTGAAGGATGTACATTGTGAGCTTTTGCAGATTACTTGAAGGAGGGAGAATATGAAATATTTGATGAAAGCTTCCTTTCTTCAATTAGACAACAGAGTCTTGTGGCACTTTTAAAGACTAACAGATTTATTAATCGCATGAGCTTT
>ML685803.1:10149558-10281986 GCA_007922175.1 Pelusios castaneus
TTTGATTTGCTGTTACAGCCTGACCTGATGCTATGTCATACACTCCCCTGCATTTAATTTCCTCCCACTCTGTAACTTTCCTATCTTCAAAGCGTCTGACGAAGTGGGATTTTCTCCCACGAAAGCTCATGCGATTAATAAATCTGTTAGTCTTTAAAAGTGCCACAAGACTCTGTTGTCTTTCTACAATAGACTAACACGGCTACCCCTTTGGAATTTTTCTTCAATTAGGCCTTGTACACACTGCAAAGTTATTGCGCGATAAAGCCCTTTATCGCGCAATAACAAGCAGAGCGTACACACACAACTTACAGTTTTTCCGCGTTAAGACCCGTCTTGTTGCGCAAAATGTAAACCACCAAAACGAGCGTGGTTGCTGCTAACGCGGAACAAGTATTGTGCGACAGCCCGTGTGTGTACGCTTCTCGCGCAATGGCAAACTTCCGGAAATGGCCCACAATTCCATTCACATCCCTTCTGCACTTCCGTCCGTTCTCTATTGCCGTGACGTCATTTTTCCCGACCTCCCCTTCTGTCCCGCGAATTTTTTAATTCCACACTCTCCCTTCTGCCTCGCTGTTCGGTGCTGCTGCCTCTGTGTGCTCCGCTCACAATGTCATCGCGGCGCAGCAAATGAGCTCCAGCCTGGACAACATCAGAGGTGATGGACTTGATAGGCATCTGGGGAGAGTCCACCGTGCAGTCACAGTTACGTGGCAGCCGGAGGAATTTAGATATTTTCGGAAAAATTTCTCAAGCGATGACTGAAAAGGGCTACGAGAGAGACACTCTGCAATGCCGGGCCAAGGTCAAGGAGCTGCGGATAACGTTCCACAGAGCCAGAGAGGCTAACCAGCGCTCTGGCTCCGCGCCAGCTACGTGCAGGTATTACAAGGAGTTGGAGGCGATTCTGGGCGGCGATCCCACAAACACCCCGATCTCTACCATGGACACTTCGGCGACAGCATCCCAAAATGTGAATGCAGCGGAAGGCGACGATGCAGTCGTCGATGAGGAAGCAGAGGATGAAGAAGACGAGGATGGTGACATCGGAGCCACCGACCTGGGGAGCCAGGAGTTATTCGCCACCCCGCCAGAGACAAGCTCCACGGATTCCTTTTCAACACCTTCCCTGGACTCGGCCGATGGCAGCTCTGGTGAGTAACGTTCGCAGTGCTCTCTATTCTAGCAGCTACAGCTTAGCGTGAACAGTAAAGTTATGCTTTGAGTTCTACTTTTCTGTGTCTTCTTTTCTGTGACTTAATGATGGGTCGTGGTATCACTGGCGTTACATAAAAACCGCATCAATGCATGCCTCGATTGCAAGGTAGTCGTTCCCTGTCAAGTCACTGAACGTGTACCCCAAGTAGCTCCAGATTCTTCTCCTGAAATTGGATGGTAGAGCGATCCTTTGCCCTCCCCCATTCAGGGACACTCTCCCTCTCATGCTCGCTAGCACTGCCGCGGGAAGCATTGCAGCGCACAGCCCTGCAGCGTACGGTCCCGGCTGGAAGTCAGCCACATGCAGGAGATGCATTCTCGCTTGCAGAGGCACTCTTAGCAGTGTGATATCTGCTTGTATTGCAGCCATCTATGAGACAGGATCTGAACAAGCTGTGTCAATAGTCCACTGTCCCGTGGTCCAAGTCACAGCAACCCGTACCAAGCTTTGGTAAAGTTGTTTAAGCCCCCCAGTATGTCCTTGTTGGAGTTGCCAAGGAATGTGTAGGGAGAACATCCTTATTTTCACCAGAAAGTGGGGAGAACATACCGGCATTCAAACTGTTTCATATCTGCACAGGAACGACCTTCGAGGGACCGTGTACAGCTGCTGCTGAGCGTCTAAGAAAGATAAGGCGGAGGCCTCGCAGGAGCAAGGAAGATATATTCAAAGATCTCATGCAGTCCCAGGAGGCTTCTGCAATGGAGACAAGGCAATGGAGGAGGCAGTGCAGGCAGGACAAGAGGGAGAGCAGCGCCAGGAGGGAGAAGCAGAAGGATGCCCTAATAGACATTCTTCACGAGCAGACAAACCTCCTGAAGACTATGGTCGGTCTGCTCCAGGCTCGCCCCCCCCCCCCTCAGCATCATCTGCCTTTCCCTCCACCCACACAACATTCCCCCCCCAAGCAGTTTTCAGAACACCATGGACACCCATGGTATAACGTTACCTCAACCCCTCCACCCACATATGTTGTTGAGTCCCGCACCTATACCCACCTTTAGTCCCCCCTCCCCTTACAACCAAGTTTCCATTACTGTTATATTAATAAAGTAGACACAGTTTTCAAAGTTTATGTGACTGTCTTTATTATATTGTATAATAGTCCCCTGACGTCTGGTTTTGCACAAATACAAAAGAGAAAAAATGAATCCACTGTTACTCTTACAGTTTTAGTGGTATACTACACATAGCAAAAACTGTTATTAGAAGGTAGCCTTTTACTCTACAATCCCGAAATGGTTCTTTATTGCCTCCCTTATGCGCACAGCCCTTAGCTGCACCCCCCGGATACCCTTGGTGTCTGGTTGCTGGTAGGCAGATTCCAGACGTTCTGCCTCCATGGTCCACGAGTTATGAAATCTCTCCCCCCTGTTTTCACATAAATTGTGAAGAACACAGAACGCAGAAATGACCACGGGTATGTTGTCCTCATGTAGATCAAGCCTGCCGTACAGCGATCTCCAGCGTGCTTTTAAACGGCCAAAGGCACACTCCACAACCATTCTACACCTGCTTAACCGGTAATTGAACCGCTCCTTGGCAGGATCCAACTTCCCGGTAAAAGGCTTCATAAGCCATGGCATCAGCGGGTAGGCGGGGTCCCCAAGGATAACTATGGGCATCTCAACACCCTCTATTGTCACTTTCTCGTCTGGAAAGAAGGTGCCCGCATGTAGCCTTCTGAATAGTCCAGAGTTTCTGAATATGCGGGCATCGTGCACCTTTCCAGACCAACCTGCATTTATGTCCGTAAAGCGACCACGGTGGTCCACCAGTGCCTGAAGAACCATAGAAAAGTACCCCTTCCGATGTATGTACTCAGAGGCGAGATGGTCGGGCGCGAGAATAGGGATGTGAGTCCCATCTATTGCACCCCCACAGTTTGGGAAGCCCAAGTCATTAAATCCATTGATGATCTCCCTCACGTTCCCCAGGGTCACCGTCCTCCTTAGCAGAAGACGGTTGATGGCTCTGCACACTTGTGAAAGTGCAACTCCAACGGTCGAACGTCCGACCCCGAACTGGTTTGCGACCGAGCGGTAGCAGTCCGGAGTTGCCAGTTTCCATATGGCAATAGCCACACGCTTCTCCACGGAGATGGCGGATCTCATCCTCGTGTCCTTGCGCCGCAGGGCAGGGGCAAGCTCCAGGCAAAGTTCCATAAATGTGGCTTTCCGCATTCTAAAGTTCTGTAGCCACTGCTCATCATCCCACTGGTGAAGAACAATTCGGTCCCACCAGTCTGTGCTTGTCTGCCGGGACCAAACACGGCGGTTCAGGCTGTGCAGCTGGTCCGCGAAACTGATCAGAATATCAGTTCTCTTCTCAAGGCTGTCACTATCCGAAATGGAGTCGTCCGAGTCGTGCTCTGAGTCAGAGCCAAAGGCGTACTGCATCAGAATCTGTGCTGTGTTTACAATGCAGAACGCAGTATGCAAGATCACAGCTGAATCCATGTTGATTCTGAAAAGGCAGTTCCGGAAAACGGTTGCTTCAATTTGAAATTCGCGCTCGTTGCTATTGGCAACTGCTGGGTAGCGTCCGTAGCAGAATGCACCATGGGAAATGAAATTGGGGACTGTGGGATAGGTACCCACAGTTCACTTTGTTTTTCTAGAGGACTGCGAAAAGAAGGGGGGGGCCTTTGTTCCGTTAGAGCCAGCCAAGTGTGTACGCGATCTCACGCAACAACAGCAACGGGACATTTAATGCGCTACAGGATTGTTGCGCGATAAAACTGGTAGTGTGTACATGGCCTTAGTTAATTAGTCACTACAGTTGAGTAGCTGCACTGGTACAAACCTCAGATAGGCAAAGCTACTCTTTGTGCCGGTGGGGTTAACACCTGAAAAAGCCAGATAGGTACAAATTGTAGCTTTACATGTCTCTAGCGGGTGTTTGAACCAATGGCAGGCCATCTGTGGCTGAAATGCCCAAAGTAGTCAAGTACTAAATATCCCTTCCTCTCCCAGTCCCTTGCTGAGCTTTTGCCATGTTGATTCTGTAAATGTTAGAGAGACAAGGTGAATGAGGTGGTATCTTTTACTGGACCAACTTCTCTTGGTAAAAGACAAGCTTCTGGGCTACACACAGCTCTCTTCTGGGAATGTTACTTGGAGTGTCACAGCTAAATACAAGGTGAAATGGATTTTTTTATATAAGTAGTTAACACAGATTCTAAGGGACCATTCGAGGTGAAGTGGTCTGTTATACTGCTGCAGTCATAGGACAAAAAGGGGGGGATTGAGGGGTTATAGAAAATTAGTCATTAATCCAGTGTCTTTTTTGAAGACTGTGATTTTTTCATGTCTAGCAAAGTTATGAATGTAAGTTCCAGGCTTGTGTTTTGAAGGTGCTGTGGAGGTTTTTTTGAGGCCAAGGCCTGAGAAGTCAGATATTGAGTGATTGTTTTGTGAAAAGTGTTCGCCCCTGGATGATAGGGAGTTTCTTTTATCATTTTTCTATGCAAGTTCATTCAAGAACATAATGATTATTTGGTTAAACCCACTTAGTTGTTGGGGCATTTAGTGCGCAGGATGAGGCATACATGTTGTAATAGGCTTGTGTAGGATTTGTGCATCTTGAAAAATATGTGTGGGGGATGTCTGCAGGTTTTGCATCTTATGGCAGCATCTGGTACTGTTTTGAGTTGATGGACCTGTGAGGAGCTTGCTTCTGACGATGAGTGTGGCAAGACAGAAAGTGGTGCTTGGATAAGATTTCTTTCAGAATGTGGTCTCCATTGAGTATGGATTTTAATTGTTTAATTATACCCCATATGGACTCTGGTGTGGGGCGGTAGGTGATAAGCAGGCGTGTATGAGTGGCTTTTCTATTATGTGATTTTCCTTTCTGGTGAAGTTCCAAAGGGGGTAAGCCATGTTAATCTAGTTCAGCAAAACAAGCAAGGAGTCCTGTGACACTTTAAAGACTAACAAATTTATTTTTCCATTTATTTCTCCATTTTCTAGCATCTGACAAAGTGGGATTTCGCCTACTATAACTTATGCAAAAAATAAATTTGTTAGTCTTTAAAGTGTTAGGAGACTCCTTGTTGTCTTTCTGGTGGAGTGTTCTTGTTTGGTAAAGGAGGTTTTAAGTGGGTTAAGGCAGTGGTTTTCAGACTTAGAGTTGGGACCCAGTACTGAGCTGCAGCATTCCCTGCTGCTGCTGCCAAAAGGCTAGAATGCATTGCTCAAAGATGTAATTTTTGGGTCACAGGCATACGTGATTTTTTTCAACTGGGTCCCGAGGAAAAAAGTTTGAAAACCACTGTGTTAAGGTATACATCTCTGGCTTTGTCCTTGGAGTATGTTCTGTGGTATGAGCGATTGTCTGTAGATAACACATTTTGGTGTGTGTGAAGGGATTTCTGTATCAATGAAGGTAAGGGTGGTAGTCTGTGGTTTTCTTATATATGCTTTTTTTTCCTTAAGAGTTCTATTGTTGAAGCTGATCATGGTATCCAGGAAGTTGATGCCGCTGTGGGAGTGTTCTAGAAAGAGTTTGATGATGGGTGGTGGTTGTTGAAGTAAGTTGTGGAGGAAATCTAAGGGTGTTCAGGTTGTCTGTTCACAGGATGCTGAAAATACCCGGTGTTTCTCAAATATATTATTGGATTTGTGGGACACTCTTTCTCAAAGTAGCCCTTGAGAAGGATGCCTTTTTTGGGGGACACCCTAGTATTGATGGTTGTTCCTATGTTTTGGACAAAGTGGTATTGAATGTAAAAAATTTTATGGGTGAGGATGAAATGAACGTGTTTGGGGTGGATATCTGAATGTTGTCTGTTGTAGCTTTTTGAGGCAGGCAGTGATGCTGTTGTTGTGAGAGTTGCTGGTGTATAGGGAGGTGACATCCATGGTGGCAAGGTTGTTAATGTTTCAGAGTTGCTGGAGGAAGTTAGTTGAATCTTGAAGGAAGATGGCCTTCTGTGTGGTGAGTGGTTTGAGAGCTGTTTCTTTGAATCCTGATGTTCTTTCAATAAGATTGCCATGGCCAGATATGATGGATCTGCCTGGATTTCATGTTTGTATATCTTGAGAAGCATGCAGAAGATTCCTGGGCTGGATTCATGGAGGATGAGGTTGTAGAATTTCTCTTTGAGTTGTTTGGGGAAGACTTGATGACACTCTTATATTCCTGTGCGTATTGTGGTATGGCTGGGGTCTTTTGATCTCTTTATAGTAGGCAATGTCAACGAATTGTCAGTTGCCTTTGGTAACATAGTCACCATGGTTGGGAACTACCATGGCACCCTCTTTGTCTGTCGGTGTGATTATTATTTGGTGATGAATTTCAGGGACTGTATAGCCATCCTTTCGGCATTAATTACATTTTTTACTGATTTTTTTTAATGTGTTTAATGTGTTTTTTTTTATATGTTTACGTATATGGTAACTGTTTCTACACTTGAGTATCTTGGTATTGATCATACTGTATCTGCTAGAAGCAGCAGTATTAAAAACATATATGCCCAGCTGCTTCCACCAACTGTGCTTCCATATGCATACCTGAACTTTCATAAATGTATTCTTCATCCTGAAGGCTGCATAGTTATTCAGTGTGAAAATAAAACCTAGTTGAGATCAGAAATTCACTCCTATTGCCCTCTATTTTATTGAAGTCTTGTTCAAATAAATTTCCTTTTAATTATCCATTTATCTAACAAAAGAATGGTCTTTATTTATGCCAGTTTTTGTGTAATCAGTGTTCACTAAAATGTAGTCAATTAAGTTTAATATAGAAATAACATTAGAACAACAGAGACCAGATTCCTGTAAAAGCAAAAGCAAGGATATTTGTAAATTGAAAAGGCTCTGATTAAAAAAAAAAAAAAAAAAAGAGTGAAAATAAGTCTTCTTTATATCCTTTCAAAATGATGGAGGATGGAGGGAGAGAAGCATCTTCAGGAAACTGAAAACTTTGCTTGAGCTTTGGATAGCATGTTTCATATCCTAGCCCTGGTCCTGCAATTTGATCACTGTGGGAAGGAAGACAGCCTCATTGATGTCAATGATGCTCCATACTGGCGTTAAGGATATGCAAGATCGGGACCCATATGTGGCAGTTTTCTGCTGTATTAGCTATAGGAAAACAGGATTAAAAATGCAGTGTACAGGATATGCGGGTTTCTGCAGTCCCCATGGAATTATTTGTATCCCGTGGGATTTTGCTTTGATAATTATTTTTATTTTTTAGGTGCCTCTAGCAGTTTTTTGCTGCCGTGGAGATAGGCTGATAGGAGACTTTAGTGTGACTCACTCATAAGCCATCTTTAAAACATGAGTAAGTACAGTGGTTCAGTCTGCAGAAATGGTTCTGTGAGTTATAATGGGTCACAAATGGAACATGAGCCAAGAATGTGACACAGTTGTGAAAACGGCTATTGTCCTTATGGGGTTTATTGACAGGTTCATCATATGTAAAACACGGGAGGTAATTATAGTTTTCTACTTGGCACTGGTGAGGCTTCAGGTGGAGAAGTGTGTCCAGTTTTGGGCACCATAGCTTAAGAAAATTCTGGACAAATTGAAGAAAGTTCAGAGTAAAACAACAAAAAGGATAAATTCTGACCTATGAGGAAAGGTTAAAAAAACTACATGTTTAGTATTGAAAAAAGGCTGACGGGGGAGCAGATAAGTCTTAAAATATGTGAAGGGCTGTTGTAAAGAGAATGATAATAAATTGTTCTCCATGTCCAGTGAAGATAGGATAAGAAGTAATCATCCTAACGTAAAGCTAGGGAGATTTGGGTTAGATATTAGGAAAAAAATTCCAACTACAAGAATAGGTAAGTATTGAAGTAAATTGCCAAGGGACTTTATGGAATCCTCATCAGTGGAGGTTTTTTAGAACAGGTTAGACAACACCTGTCAAGGATGGTCTAGGTATACTTGGTCCTGCCTCAGCACAGGGGGCTGGACTAGATGACCCCTCAAAGTTCCATTCAGATTTATATTTCTGTGATTCTGATCTCTATGCTGCTGTACTGTCTCCTCCAAAAGATTCCAAATACTAGAAACTGTACTCATCCTCCTTCCATATTCACTCAACAATTAAAAGAAAGTCATCATTGCTTAAACACTAAACTTTTTAAGTAAAGGATGAAGTTTTTCCAATAATCCAGGCATTTATTAACCACAGATTTATTCAATGTGGTTGGCAATCTGTCATTGTCCCAAATTTATTAATATAGTCAACAGGAAGGAATGCTATAGAAATAATATTTATTGATTAGCAAGATGGCAGACACAACCATTAAGATTCAAATTAAGAGAAGCTTCAGTGAATTTCTCTAGCAAGTATCCCTGAGAACACTTCAGCCATGCTAACAGATCCTGACTGTGTAATAAATACAGAAGCCTGTTACTTATATTGGTAGAATATAATAATGACCTCCCTGGATGTGACCAATGTTCGATCTAATCTATTATGCAGACTCTGACATTTGGCCAATGTCTGCTTCAGAGGAAGGCATCTGCCCCCTGATGCGTCTAACTGTGCATTTACTTTATCCTGTGGAGGACCGAAATACAGAATGACTGATAATCCTGAAATACCCTGAAATAACAGTATGAGAGGTGATAATTTTAGCAAGTGTAACTGCAATTGCTGTTCTTATTCACTGTCTAATCTTTTTTTAAATACACAAACACCTTGCCTCCATAATAACCTGTGGCAGTAAATTCCATGTGTTGGTTAATATGTTGAAATGTGTGAACTGCTTAACCATGTTATGTTAATTACACAGGGTGGCCTTTTATTTTTGGATTAGGGGAAAGCATAAATAACAGTGCCTAATCCACCATCTCTATTCTATTTGTTGTTCTATTATATCTCTCTGAATATTTTCTTACTCTCCTGCTTTCCAAGCTATATAGTTTCAGACTTTTTAATAGCTCCCTGGACTGAAACATCTCTTCCCCCTGCCACTAATTGCCATTGTCCTTCTTTATCACCTTTCTGGTTTCTGCTTCTCTCTTCTTGAGATGAACTTGAACATAATGTTCTGGCTGAGAATTAAACATTGTCTTCTCGGTCCTCCCATGTTAATATGCAGCCTGACAAGTTATTCCCTTGTGAATGTTACTGTGTACAAAGAAGAGGTTTTCACTGAGTTGTCCAGAAGGGCTCTTAGATCATTTTCTTGAGAGGTTAAGTGTAATTCAGAACCCATTAGTGTGTACAAGTAATTTAAATGGTTCCTTCCAATGCCGATTACCTTGCATTGAATCCCATGCTTTTTGGAACAATGGAGACCAGGTCGATCTTGCTAGCATAGCATCAATTATGGTGCCAATTGTAATCCATTAAAGTTCGTGTGAGAGTTTGATCACTGTCAGGCTGTGCAGGCCAAATTATTCCCTGGAGCACTCTATTGAAGCCAGCAGAGTTACGCCAAGGTGAATTTGTTGTCATGTCTTTAATGTTGGAGCTTTGTTCTGAAGCCTGACAAGTTTTGACTCTCAGGGCTCGTCTGTTTTTTCTCTTCCTCTTTCCAGCATCCATTTAAGTTAAGTTGCATATGTTACAACTGCTGTATAACAGAGCTAGGGCACTTGGTTATAGTGCAGTTGTCCCAATGTGGTCACAACATTATCGTCTCAGCGCCGGCAGGAATTGTTTCCCCACAATCAGGTTAATGTGCAGAACAATCCAAGACTTGACCCCAAGTACACATGCGTGGCTACATACCATCCAAACAGCTTGTAATGTTCATGGTGCCTTTGAATAACATTACTTATTTCCCTTTACATCACTGACTGACTAGAGTTAGCTGATTTCCTTTTGTTTGTAGTTGCTTCTAACATGTGGACATCCTTCTTTGTCCATAACATGCACCCTGGAGAAATGTTGCTATGCCGAAGTAAGTGTTCAGCATCAGGGCCGTCCCGTGGGGGGAGCGGGGCCTAGGGCCAATTGACCAAAGCAGGGCCTTGCCCCCCAGGGAGCCGGCCCTGGGCCGGGAGGCCGCCTGAGGAGGGGACCCAGCACCGGCCCCGGAAGCCGAGGCAGCCTGCAGAGCAAGGGGGCATGGGAGCCGGAGCTGGCTCTGGTCCCAGCCCTGAAGGCCGCCTGTGGGAGGGAGCTGGCGGCCTTGGCCCCGGCCCCAAGCCAGGAGGCCAAGGGAGCCAGCAGTGTGGGGCAGCCGGGCCCAGAGGCCGGACCCCACGTGCACCAACCCTGGGCTTGCCTGCTCCACCCTGGGGGCGGGGCATAGCCGGCCCGGCCCGGCCCGGCTCGCTGCCAAAGGCACCCGGGTGGCCGTGGGAGGAGGGGCTGCAGCACGCACAGGCCCTGCACTGCCCCGCTGCGAGCGGGAAAGCGCGGGGCCCACGTAACAGCAGGGCCCGGGGCGATCGCCCCATTTACCCCCCCCACCCCACCCCAGGGATGGCCCTGTTCAGCATAGACCAGCCATTAGTGAGGTGTGTTAACAGGCCATGTCGATACTAAAGAATTAAGTCAAGCCAGGGAAGTGAAACATCCATACCCTTGATCGGTGTAGTTAAATTGATTTACCCCCTGATGCAGACAGTGCTATGCTGACAGAAGAATTCTTCCAGAGGCGGCCTTAGGCTATCTGGGGCCCTAAGCAAAGGCCCATTGTGGGGCCCTCATAGGGCTCCCTGGTGCCAGCCCCGGCATCCTACTGGGGGCCCTGAAACCTCCCCCTGTGGCTCTGGTGCCACGCCAGGGGCACTGAAAACCTCAAAAAGCCCCCCCATGGTT
This sequence comes from Pelusios castaneus, assembly GCA_007922175.1. Classification (NCBI taxonomy): domain Eukaryota; kingdom Metazoa; phylum Chordata; order Testudines; family Pelomedusidae; genus Pelusios; species Pelusios castaneus. Next base: position 10,160,519 of record ML685803.1, read on the forward strand.
CCCCAACCCCGCTGCAACACCAGCTCCCCATGGCTGGCTCCCTCAGCAATGTGGCACCCTACTGGGTGCCCCAAAACCATCCCTGGTGCCCTGCCGGGGCTCCCAATTCTCCCACTGCCATCCCTACAGAGGGTGAGCGGGCTTCCCTCCTGCTGCTGTGGGGGCCCCCCCGCTGCCTTCAGCAGCAAAGGAAAGGGGAGAAGTGCAGAGCTGGGCCTGAGGACAAAGCAGCCAGCCCAGGGGCGAGGTGGAAGTGTGGAGCCCGGCCTCTGGGCTAGCCCGCCCTGCCTCCCCCCATGCTGATTGGTCCTGGCCCCCTTCCTCCCAAAGGGATACCCCTACCCCGCCCGTCCTCCCCCCCGCCGCTGGCCCCCACTTTCCGCCATGTGTTCCGCAGTGCAGGACAAGATGCGGCTTTTGGGGTAGGTGAAAGAGCCCCTCACTGCTCGGGGTCCTAGGCGGCCGCCTGCTTCGCCTACCCCAAAAGCCGCCTCTGGACCTAGCTACTGCCTCTTGGGGAGATGGACTGTCTGCAATGTGGGGAGAACCTGTTCCTGTAGTGAGCGTTTACACTGAAGTGTGGTAGCAGTGCCGACATAGTGATTATAAACTCAGTCTTGCCCCTTGGAGCTCTTGTGTGAAGGGCAGGGGTGAAGAAGTAGGCAACAAATGTAGCTGAAAAGTGAATGCTGAACAGGAAAATGAAGGTCACAAGTTGGGAAAACTGGACAAGACTAAGCAACTTCACTGTAAAACTTGGAATCTTTTACAATTTATCCTGAAATAGATGTTTGTAGAGCCATTTAAAGGTGTAAAATGTTATATACAGTAAGCAATTATTTATAATGATTACTCTGTCTAATTATGTTTTACAAGTAGCTGGTCAAAATCTCAAACCCAACTCTCTGGAAAAGAAATCGCTGTGGTGAACATGGCACTGAAGAGAGCTGGTAACACCTTTTGTTGCTTTAATGTTCTGAATGCTTATGTGCTCCCCTTCTTACCACACTTTGTATCCCTTCCATACTAAGCTGTTTATCCCGACCTCTTGTACCTCAGACCCATAGTCTCTTGACTCCCCCCATCCAGGATATTGTATTGGTTGTACTTGCCATCTATACCATAACCTGTTCCTTCCCTGTACTGTGGACCTGGGTGCCCAATCACTCCCTTTAACACCATGACTGTTTGATCTTTTTCTCATGTTCACTCAATAAAATATTTTAAATGAGGGTGAGGAAGGGAGTCTTTAACTTTTGGGTGGAGAGAATAATTTTGCAGGAAGTAAAGTCTTCAAGACATTGAGTTAAATAAAAAAGATTGTGAACACATTTGGGCAGGGACCTAGTTAATCTATGCTTGGTACATCACTAAACACAAAACTAGGCGCTCAATGGATATTTAACAAGCATGGATTGAATAGGAATACAGTGCAGTTGAATTTTGCTCATCCCAACAAATAAGAATATGGTTTAAATTAATAGAAAAGCATAGTCAGCAAACAGGAGGCTTTGGCCAAGGGAAACAGATTGAAATATTAGTCTTTTCTTTGTGGTGTAAGCACTTTACCAGACTAATGTGTCTCCAAAAGAAAGTCTGGCTCAGTGTCTTTGAATGTGTGCTTAGTTTTATCCTAACCTCAAACTGTTCACTTGGTGGAGTTTGAGTGCAAAATAATAACTTGAGCATTTCTTCTTCCAAACGCCTATGAAAGTTTGATTCTATGTGTGGAAAGAGGAGATGGCTGGGTCTTGCTGTTAATAAATTTATATTGTTGCTCCTCATTACATGGATAACCTTCTTACTCTTGAGTGCTACATCACACCCAGTTTCCTTCACAGCTGTTAAAAGCTGTCTTGCAAGGAGAGAGTGGGATGAGATGCTGGAGGGGAATGGTACGGTGACCTTATAAGAACTGAGTGTTAAGTATTTCCCAGACTCCCTGGAACCATAGCTTCATATACTGAAGGGTTAATTCAGCTCTTCCTCCTTCTGTACTGGGACATTGAGATACATGCTGCTGACTCAGTGTGGCTCATTTAGATGAGACCTTTTAAAATATTAGGTCCTGTGTAAACATTAGGGGCCTAATCCTGTAAATGGTTAAACATGTCAGTAATTTTACTCTTGCAAGTAGTTCCCAGGCTTCGGTGCTTTCAGGATTCAGTACTAAAGATCCTGTGACTGTCTGCATGAGAATCTGCTCTGCTGTCTTTGGCCAACATTTCTTCTCCCTCCCGCTTTTGTGCAAGGGGCTGATTAGCTGTCAGCCTCCACCTCCAACTTCAGATGAGGCTGGATATAGTGGTAGTGACTGCATATGATGCTGCTAGAGATGACCAGAGCTGTAGAATTGTAAAATATACTGTAACATGGAAATCACACTTATCTAATTTAAAATGGACTTATGCTTGCTTTTACATGGAATACTTAATGTAACTAATTTGAGGTATATTTAACTTTCCTTCTTCATATTGCTTTCTTTTTAGAAAGAGAATGTGAGGCTATGTCTACATGAGACCTGCGCTGTTGTAAGGTCTCCTATGTAGCCGTTCTATGCTGTTGGGAGAGAGCTGTCCTGTCTCCATAATTAGGCCAGCCCCAACGAGTGGTGGTAGTTATGTTGATGGGAAAGTGTCTCCTGCCAACATAGCGCTGTTCACACCAGTGCTTCTGTTAATGTAACTTGTGTCAGTCAGGGGTGTGTTAATGTTTTCACACCCCTGAGCAATACAAGTTTTACCAGCAAAAGTGCTAGTGTAGACAAAGCCTAAGACACTTTGGGCAGCGAAGAGTCCTACAGCTCTAATCCTGCAACAATATCTCCATGAGTGGGTGTTGGGCCCATGCACAGTCCATTTGAAGTTGTTGAGGTGAGTGCAGGTGCATGGGTCCACCTGTAAAGATCCAGTGTGAATGAGATCTGAAGCTGGACAAATCACCTCTCGTGACACACAATTTTTAAAATGGCAGTGTGATTGACAGTAATGTTGCACAGGGTTATTACTTTGGGCTGAAAGTTGCTATTAAATATTTAAAAATAGATATAATTTGAAACCTCATGCTTCAGGGTTTAAACACTAATCTGTAGATCAGGAGAAACAGATTCTCACATCTGCCTGAAGAACAGGATTATTTCATCTTTCTCTGAAGCATCTGGTACCAGTCACTGTCAGAGACAAGACACTAGTCTAGAGGATGTTGGGTGTGATGCTGTCTGGTGATGGCTGTGTTCCGAAACCTAATTAAAGGTGACAGTTGGAAGAAAATCTGATGTATTTGTTCTTTAATTTATGGTATTCCTATGGTGTGTTTCACACTGGTACTGAAGCACCATATGCTTCTATCATTTTTCTACTGCACGGCCAGAGACTGGCTGTTGTGTGTATTAATAATTTATTCCTAGATTTATAAAAGAGGGTCAGATGCTGTGCTGTGCCTTGCTGTCCATGTAAATACTGAATAACCCCAATCCATTTGAGTGGAGTAACCCAGGATTGACACTGGCCATTCTAAAATCAGCATTTGCCCCAAGGGCTTTGTCTGTGACAGAAAATTCAAGAGACAAGGTGAATGAGGTGATGTCTTTGTATTGGACCAAATTCTGATGGAGAGAGACCAGCGTTGGTGGAGCTGAGGTCTTCTACAGCAGTTTCAGACATTTCATTCCCCTATCCTGTGAATGCTAGCGGGGACCCAGCCAAAGTGGGATGCGGTGCCTCAGTAGGAAAGGCACTGATGTAATCAAGAGTGAAACCGATTGTCCCAGGGGTGTTGCTGCACAGGAAAAAGATTTGGGGCACAGACCCCAACAACACCCTCCATCTCCAGCCTCATCTGGCTTCCAACCTCCCTTTGTTTCCCACAAGCCCAAGGCTGCCCCCTCCCAGCTTCCAAATCACATGAAGGCAAGGAGGAGAGGGCTGCCATGTGTCACCCAAAGCCTGTGCCAGGCTCTCAATTCCAGTGCACCCCGCCAACTCCTCCTAGACTGGGCATCTGGCACCTCCTACTAACCCCCTTCCCCCCCCCCCAAAAAAAAGATGTCATACCAACCTCCAAACACTCTTACCCCCACAGCATTTTCAGGTTACTTAGATACACCCCAGAGGCCCTATGATATACTCACCCTACATCCTATACCCCATTCGTCTTCACCATCTTTGGAGATTTTTAAGGCCCAGTTAGACAAAACCCTGGCTGGGGTGATTTAGTGGGAGTGGTCCTGCTTTTTAGCAGGGGGTTGAACTAGATGACCTCGTGAGGTCCCTTCCAACCCTATTATTCTGTGATTCCCCTTATCTCCCCTGATAAATCCCAGCCATCCAGACTTTCTGTGTACACTCCTGCCAGTGTAGACCACTCCATCAACCCCCTGGATATGCTAGAAACATCCCCCCCATAACAGAGCTCACTTGAATCAGGTCCAGCCTCTAACCCCAGCCTCCTCAGCTACCATACCTAGCTCCTCTAGTTACCATACGCTCTACCTAGATGAAACCCCTCAATCCCAGATCCCAGTTACCACAGCCCCCCACTCCTCATTTACTCCCTCCCCCACAGTGTATGACACAGGGAGGCATTTATTTCAGCCCTACCTATACCCCAACCCCCAAGTTTCCTCTCACAGCTCTATTTTCCAATAACCAAATACTTCCCCTCCTATCATCATTAAATACAAAAGCCAATCCTTCCCTACAGGTTCCTGTACGGCCCTCTTCCCATTTTCTCCCAGAGACCCCCAAATTAAACCCTCCCATTCCTCCCCCATTTGCCTTTTATAGTGCTCCATTCCTTCAGCTATCCCATTGCCTCCCCCCCCTTCATCTGTCCATCCCTCCCCCATAATATCCCCATTCCTTGGCCAGCCCAGCATGTCCACATTTAGAAACAGTGACCAGGTTTGCCAACCTTATATTTTAGTTTTTACTGACATGACCCGAAGTTGATTTATATTTTTGGAACTGACATAATAAACTTTTTACTGACATCACTAAAAACAACATAATACAATAATATTGACAACAGAGTCCTGTGGCACTTTTAAAGACTAACAGATTTATTTATCGCATGAGCTTTCGTGGGAGAAAATCCCACTTCGTCAGACGCTTTGAAGATAGGAAAGTAAGGAAAGATAGGAAACAGATGAATAACAAATCACAGCTTCAAAGAGAGTCTGCAGAACTCGAACTTATATGCAAATTTGACTGTTGTCTTGGGGTTAAACAGGGACTATGGATTTTTCTCGCATTACAAGTGATTTGACCTCCCCCTCCTCTATGTGCTGTTCCCCAGTGTTTTGAATCCTAACACCTATTTTGATTTGCTGTTACAGCCTGACCTGATGCTATGTCATACACTCCCCTGCATTTAATTTCCTACCACTCTGTAACTTTCCTATCTTCAAAGCGTCTGACGAAGTGGGATTTTCTCCCACGAAAGCTCATGCGATAAATAAATCTGTTAGTCTTTAAAAGTGCCACAGGACTCTGTTGTCTTTCTACAATAGACTAACACGGCTACCCCTTTGGAATTTGAATACAATAATATTATATCTTCATGTCAATCTTTGAGATACACAGTGGAGAAAGATGGGTAAGCCTGGGGAGTGGTAGGAACCCCACCACAGCAGGATTGGGGCCTGGGGACTCCAGGTACAGTGGCACTTTGGTTGCATCCTCCCTTCACCTGAGGGAGCACAGAGGGACCCACTGAGCATTGTCCCCTGCTAGTGCTTACTGCTCAGACACTGCAGTCTCTCCTGTAAAAGTCTCTACCAATGGAAGTTCAGACAGGTTAGGTAGGAAAGGGTTAAAGTTTACCAGTCTACCTGTGTATTTTCAGACTTCCAGGTAGTAATGACTTGCAAAAAGGTAACACTTAATACATCACCTTTTTGCAAGTCATTTTTAAGTGTCCACCTATCCAGGTCTAAGGCTTTTAATCAGCTTCAAACTAGCCTAATTTCTTTTTTTTTTTTTTTTTTAAAGTCACCAAAGATTTCCGTAAAGATAGAGCAGACAAGAGGGTGCTGAAGCCTGATCAATTGTAGGATTTGACTACAAGGGAAAAAATGTTTAGTAGGCTGGGGGGAAAAAACCAAACCCAAACCCACAACCCCTGACTGCTTTTCTCAATTCCCCTTGCATTTTCAGGAGTGGCTTTAGGACTGGAGCTAGAACTAGTCGGAGAGGGGAGGCTGCCTTGGGGATTGTTCTACTTTCTCCTCTGCCAGTCCCCTCTCCAGTCCCTCCGCCAGCTGTTTGTCAGCCACTTTGGTCCTACAAGCAGCCCCCTCCCCACTGCCAAGGTCAGCACTTGGGGGCAAGGCAGGAGCTAATAGCTGCAGTGAAGGAGGGGAACTATCGCTTCTCCCTGTTGCTGTCGGAGTCCCACAGACCATTTTTAGGGACTTTTATTTATTTATATACAGCTTTAAGGACAGCAGCAAAAATGCTTTTTAAAAAAACTGACTCGCCATATGATTGGCAACTCAGACACCTCAACTCTCCCCCACTAACTGCTGATCCCCTGGCTCTGCTTCCCGCCCTGCCGCTACGCCTCCCAGCAGCCTCCCCATGGTTTTCCCTCCCACCCCCCCGCTCGCTCCAGATGCCCCCACTACCATCCTTGGCGCCACAGGGGGAACCCCACCATAGCTGCTGGAAGCTGCTCTGTGGCCTGGGAGCCTTTTACATTTCCCGTCCGCAGCCTGCAGGATATTTGAACCCCCCACCCCAGCATGTGAGCGAACAGCCGCCTCCCTGCTTTTAGCTCGGCTAACACAGGCAGGGAAGTGGCTCCTGCAGCTCTGGGCAAAACACTCAGGTCACGGGACGCCCATGGCTGTCCCCACTGAACTGAATGTTCACGCACCCCTGTCCACATTGATCTCAGTGGCAGCAGCTCCACCACTCCCCATTGACTTCAACGGCAGCGGCTTAAGCTGGGGAGAGCCATCCCTCCGCCCAGCCCCCTTCTTTTTTTGCGCAGGCGCAGTGGAGGTGAGGAAGCGAGCCGTGCGGAAAACGAGTCATTCTAGCTCAGCGCGTGCGCAGTGAGGCCGGTGGCCCAGGGCGTTGGGAGCAGGCGCTCCCCCCCTTCCCGCGGGGAGTGCGCCTGCGCCGGGCTCGGCGGCGGTGTGTGAGAGAGAGAGAGCGAGCGGAGCGGGGAGACGACTGAACGCCGGAGCCGCCACAGAACGCGAGCGAGCGCGAGGGGAGGGGGCGCCGCGCTGCCGCCGCTGAGGGGAAGCCAGGAGGGGAGCCGCAGCCCGCCCGGAGCAGGGGCCCCGAGGGATGGTGTCCGTCGCCGCCGCTGGGGGAGGCAGCTCCTGGCGCTAAGGCAACAGGCCGTGGCGCGGGGAGGGCCGGCGCGGCGCAGCATGGTCCGGGAAACCAGGCACCTCTGGGTGGGCAACTTACCGGAGAACGTGCGCGAGGAGAAGATCATCGAGCACTTCAAGCGGTGAGTGACGGGGAGGGGGCCCGAGCCGGGGGTGGGGGCCGCCGGGGTATCTCCGTCGGGCTCTGCGCGCGCTGCGACCCCAGTGCAGGAGGGGGAGCTGCGTATGGCTCCCCGCCACGGAGCTGTTCGGGGGGGCAGGGGCTGTGGATGCGTCGCCCCCCTACCCCCCAAAATAGCTCAAGCAGCTTGGAGAGAAGAGGATCTTGTATAGCTTCCCCTCACCCCGCATGGAGCCACTGGTAAAGGGATGGGAAAATCTGTCTGAGGGTATCATAGCAACTCCTGCGGCTACTCACCCCTCCACCCTGTGTGGAAATCGCTCCCAGGAAGGAAGGGGATAGTGGGGGGTGAGAGGAGAACAAAAATATCTATAAGCGTTCCTGCACCCTGCTGAAGATCTTCGTGGTCTCCTGCAAAGAGCAGATCTTGGCGGTTTATAATGCGGAAGGACCTTCGGGGAGAAATATTGGAGCCTCGCACAGCCAAGGACTAGCAGGAGCAAAAACACCCAAGGATGGAAAAGCCAGGTGACAAGAGGGAAATCGCTGTTTTTTGAATGGATTGGATTTTATGGGGGTGGTGGGGTGCAGTGTGTTGGAAACAATTTTTAATCTCGGAGGCTGGTCATCTTCCTTCTTGTTGCCATCATTTTAAAAAAAGCCTTTCCCAGTGTTTGAATGAAGAGTTTTTGTTTTTAATTTTTTTCTTCCTATCAACCCATTGCATTACCGAAGGTAGCTGGATGCCTTGCTTGTAAGTGACTGTAATAGCTGTGCATCTTAATTAGATGCTGCATTTCATTACAAAGCAAAAGGCTTGTAAAGCGAATGGTGTGAACTGAAGTGCTGGAAATGCAAAGGTGAAATTGAAGATCATAGAAATGCTTGAAGAAACCAACTTCTGCTGGATCCTTTCACTAAGAAACCGTGTTGTGGGATCTATAATACTTGGAGCCTGAACTGGTATTGTTTTAAACAGATAAGGTGGATGAACTAATGCCTTTTATTGGACCAACTTTTTTGTTGGTGAAAGAGTCAAGCTTGCACAAAGCTCTTCAGATTTGATATTGTTTTTTGCATTTATAAATTCTATTCTCCCATCACATAGGTTTTAATGAAACAGTAGTTTGTGCAATTTTTCTCTTAAAATATTAAAAAAAAATTAAAAAAGATTTGTTCCTCTTTCTGTCTTCATGGTATTTAAGCAAATACTTCATTTTTTTTCATGTTTTGAGGGATTATATTTAGTTGGTTCAAGATTCAACACCACTGTTTGGAAATATGGTCATTACAGGGTTAACAAGCTGCACTAGAATCTTGTTAAAATAGTAAGGAAAAAAGAAATAAAAAGTTCTAGATGTGTATTTTGAACAGCCAGGATTTCTTCTATTCTCAGACTCCAAAAGGGTTTTAAGCTGCTTTTTAATCTTTTTTACTACTGTTTAGTGCAGGAAAATTAGAGCGTCCTTAATAATGAGTCACCATGGGAAAAATAGATTTGGTTACTAACACATGATGAGCTTGGACAGGGAAATGGAAGAAGGAGCAGTAGAGCTGCCCTGTGGCTTTTTAATGGAAGATCATTGATTATTTTGGTTGTTGCCTGTTCTAAGATACTAAATCTTCATCTTGGAAGTATGGATGTCTGCATGTAAAAAGTGTTTGTGAATAGTAAGCTCATTCATAACCACTTACACTAGACATTTTGTGTGTGTGTGTTTGTGTGTACGTGTGCGTGCGTGCATGCGCCCATTTATCAGTCATCCCTATTATTTATTAACTTCATAGTTTAAAATAAAGAGATTGTGATTTGATTTAGGGATTAGGCAGGTTTATTTAGCAAGAAGGGGGGTTAGTAGGCTTTTCCTGCTTTTGACTCTTAAAATTTTTGCACATGAAATATTTAACTTGTAGGAAAATGAGCAGATTTAATGCATGTTGTTAGGGTTGATGTATGTAAAATGAAATGTGACAGTACATAGCTCTTAAATATCTTCCCCATAGTGATGTGTCTGTCTTGTCATTGCACTGTTTTCAGTAGATGGGAAATTCACATGCACAAATGTGCAAACACGTGCATTGCAGCATTTGCTGATCGGTGACATACAGATGGCTTGTCCCTTGGCAGCTCTATCTACCCTGGGAGAGGTGTTTGCTTGCTTTTTGTTGTGTCCCTTTTATACTGCAGAGGTAGGGAAAGGGAAGGAGGAAACCTAGAAAGAGAGATTTCTTTTCAAGTGGTGGATGGTGCAGCGGTCTGGCTTGTGTGAATGACTTTCTAAAATGGCGGCTAGGACTCAGTTTATGTGGGAAAGAGCAGAGCAGATCTCTGACTGCACAGAAGGAGGTGGGGAAACTGCAAAAGCAGGCAGCAGCAGGAGCCGCATAGCAAGAGGCTTCAGTAGACTCCCTAATTATAACTGCATTTAGTTGCAAGGGTCTATTTACTTTTTTTTTTTTTTTTTTGGGCATATCTTAGGCTAACTAGCAAGAAATGAGTTCTCTCTCTGTGTGTGCGCTCGCTCTCTCTCTCTCTCTCTCTCTCTCTCTCTCTCTCTCTCTCTCTCTCTCTCTCTGTGTAAGTTTAAAAAAAAAAAAAGACACACACAATCTTTAAAGGAGACTCTTCAGGTCTTTTTAGGCACCAATTAGATAATTTGACAGATTCATTCCTGATTATATTACAAATTGTGTAATGTTCAAATCCAAATTATATGAGTAGTGTAAATTGTATGAGTGGATAGGGGCAGAAAATTAATGGGAAATAGTTAAAAACTAGATATGAATGGGATGAGTACTTCGGAGCAGTAAGGTAATTGAGCTGTATGGAACTGATAACATTACATAAAACTAAAGGAAACAATTCTCTGTCTTTGAAAATATGATAATTACATTGATAATATATGTAAGCATGTAAAAAAAAAAAAAAAAGGGGGGGGCCTTGTGGCACTTTTATAGATTGACGAATTATTTATCTCATGAGAAAATCCCACAAAACCTCATGTGATAAATAAATTTGTTAGTCTTTAAAAGTGCCACAAGACTCCTCCTTTGTTTTGCTGAACTAGACTGACAGGGCTACACCTTTGGAACTTACAAACACGTAGGTTACTCTAGACCAGTGGCTCTCAACCTTTCCAGACTACTGAACTTTTTTCACGAGTCTGGTTTGTCTTTTGTACCCCCAAGTTTCACCTCACTTAAAAACTACTTGTTGACAAAATCAAATATAAAAACAACAAAAAGTTTCACAGCATGCTAGTACTGAAAAATTGCTTACTTTCTTATTTTAACTATGTAGTTATAAAATAAATTTATTGGCATATAAATATTGTACCTTGTATTTCAAAGTATTGTATTTTTTTCAGAGTATTGTATTTTATGTAGCGTGTTGCAAAACTAGGCAAATATCTAGATGAGTTGATGTCTCTTTCCCCCCTGCCCCTCCAGACCTCTGTGTACCCCCAGGAGTATGTGTACCCCTGGTTGAGAACCAGTGCTCTAGAGTATGTATTCTAAAATGCTTAGTTGCATGGATGATTGAATTTAAATAGAAAAGATGAGGAGTACTCATGACAGTGAAATTTGTCATTCCAGTATTTTTCCCCTCTCTCCTTTTTTCCACAAGACATTTTTAAAGCAGGAAAAAGTTGCCATGGCACTGTTGCTTAGAGATGGATCAGGAAAATGGCAGGATCTGAATTGTTAATTGCCTTTTCTGTTTTACCTTTATGAATTCTGATCAGTGGTTTTGGAAGGAAATGCATATTACTTAAGCAAAATCTTTAATTTCTGCACAACTTGAATTTTTTTTAAAGTTAGATTTTTAAAGCTGATTCTTAAAAACAAACAAAATATTCACTCCCAAATATTGTGTGTGTGTGTACACACACACCTATTCCCCACTGCCCCAATAACCAGTAATAGGGATGTTAAAATCTAAACGTTTGGCCACCGATACAGGTATTAATTTATTTAATAGAAATATTAAGCTAAGTTTTGAACTGTTTTTAGCTGTCTAAATTACAAAATATTTATTGCTTAAAATGGGAAGGTTCAGTTATCAGGGAATTATCATCATGGGTTCTGTATGTGCGCAGTACAGCAAGCCTTTCTTTGTATGTTGGATTGGTTGAGTGGGGGAAGGGACAAGTTACCCAATAATTGTATTGTACTCTTGTTTAATTGTGGCAGGAGTTTAGTTATGTTGGACATATACATATGAAAGGCACTGCCTGAGCTTTGGATATTTAATGTAGAAGGTTGGCTCCTTGGAAAGACTAGCTCTTTAGTTTGGAGTGCAACTCTTTTCAGACTTAGCTGATCTTGGCTAAATCAAGTTCCCACCCATCCCCCCAGTCTGAGAACAGGATAAAGAATATGCAAAAAGCTGACCAAGCAGTATTACAAACTTGTAGTTACAGGAGCAGAAAAGAAAATTGTCAAAAATGTATCACTAAAATAAAGGCTACATACAGCCAAGGAATAGCTTAATATCAGTTGTATATATTTTCAGTGTACCCGTATTTATATTAGTTTTTCCAGCTGAAACCTGTGAAATGTATTAGTATTTTCACATTAAAGCATATGTGTAAATTAAATCTTTTATAATTACAGTCATGTGCCAAACAAACAATTGTCAGTACTACAGCTGGTTTTAAGAAGAAAAGTGTTATACTCTTAGACAGAATAAGTGTACTCAGTGGGAGAGACTTTAATTTTTATTCATTGTAAGTAGAAATTTACTGACTTTGGCTTGCAGTCTCTTTTACTTTATATTTTGGGAACGGTTTTTATCTCAATATAGAGGCATGCTTTGTGGCAGCAGTTTCTTACCATGTTTTGTTTAGGCTGCTCTTTTTAAAATTCAGTTTTCTTTTGCATAAATTGAAATTACTTCGATGGTAAATGCTGGTCTTAAATTGTAAGAGACTAGAGGATTTAGTGTCAAGAAGTGTGTGTGACTGATAGTTGACTTCTGTGCACAGGGTGTCTTTAAAAATCTTTTTTCAGTGCATATTTCTGCCTTGCTGCTTTGAAGAGGTTGCTGATAAATCACCATTAGTGAATTTCAAAATAATTGGGTGTGTGCACACTGTTTTTTCCATAATTTTTATGTAGGTTAAGGCTTCAAAGTATTTAACTACTAAGGGATTTAATTTAGTTTTCCATTGTATTTCAGACCTTTCCTTTAAATTGCATTATCTCTTGTAAGGATTTAAATGAAACTAGCACAAGATATCAGGGAAACTTATTCTTAAAATAGTATTATATTTCATGTTATGATCTCTGATGCTGGAATACTGTCTTCATTAAAACAGTATTTAGCTGTGACTGAAGGTGTTTCTTTATTCCAATAATTAAATGAGTCTAGATTATTGTACTCTTGAATGGTAGAAAAAGTGTCATTCACCGTTACCGAAACAGATGCTCAGCAGCTTGTGGAGCAAGGAGGCTAAATATAGTAACATTTTCCATACCACAAGTGCTACCATTCCATACTTTCCCCTTATTTTTTCTCTTTGGTTATCTAAAGAGCTGTTGCTGTACCTCATCTATTTGCATTTTAAAAGAAGACCAGTCAGACCCTTTTAATCATTAGGAGCCACGTAATTTTGATATGCTAACTCTTTTACTGTGTGGGAAATATTAGCCTGTGGAGTCAGAAGATGTTCTCAGAGCCAATAGTATACTGTTCTAAATGTTAGTTATTAAAGTTATAGGTCAAAAAAGGCCAAATTCAAATATTTTAAATAACTTAGTTATTTTGAGCCATTTTAGAAATCTTGTGTGTTCTTTGGCTTCAGGTTGTCTAACTTCATGTTGAGAGCAAGGTAGAAACAGAATCCATGAAGAAACAATTCATATACTTTAAAGTATGGTTACACTTTCAGTTCATTCTGTTAAAGTGATATTGTGAAGATTGTGTGTGTTTTCAATTACTTCCATATCCCATTTTGCTCAGTATATTTTTTTTTAAAAAAAAGTCTCGCCTCCTCACCTCTAAAGGCCAATAGTGCAAACTCAGCCTGGTTTCTGAATGTAAAATCAAACTGTGTGCTTTCTGACCCATGTGTCGCCACGAATAGATAAAGATTATGGAGTTGGAAGTTGGTCAACAATTCTATGTATGGGGTAAGGGATAAAATAGAATCCAATGTGGTCTCCAGTTGCTGCATTGGCTGTGTAGTGGTAACAAGACCAAACCTGTCTTTGTCAGAATGCCAAGCAGATACAGTCTGGAGCAGTTGCTCTCAGCCGGGAGTACCCGTGGGGGTAGGCAGAGATCTTCCAGGGGGTATATCAACTCATTTAAATATTTGTGTGGTTTTATAAGTGGGTACATAAAAAGCATCAGCTAAGTCAATGCAAACTAAGATTTTGTTCGATGTCTTGTTGTACTACTATATATACAGTACACTGAAATGTAAGGTACAGTATTTTTATGCCAATTGATTTATTTTATAACTACATTACATGGTAAAAATAAGAAAGTAAACAATTTTTCAGTGATAGTGTACTGTGCTATTTTTGTGGGGTTTTTTGTCTGATTTTGTCAGCAAATAGTTTTTAAGTGAGGTGAAATATGGGGGGTAGTCTAGACAAATCAGACTCCTGAACTGGATACAGTAAACTGGAGTATACATGGGGATCAGAGTTGTTAAGTAAGAATTATTATTTTTATTATTTATTTTATTAGCACAGTTGCTTTTCTCATGGGTGGTCTTTGCCATTGATTTAATTGAGAACAGGATTGGGCCCATAACAATAATAATAACAACAAATTTCCTAGTAAAATTCTGCAACTGTGAAACCAAAGTATTATGTTCTTAGGTCTCCAAAACAAGTTTTGTTGCTTATAATTAACAATGGTTCTTTGGTACATCAGTTCAAATGTAAAACAAAAGATGACTTCACTATATCAACTATATATTTAAAATAAAACTGAGCATTCACATCCAGACTTAATATTTGGGGAAAATTTAAACAAAATAAAACAACCCCCCAACAAACAAAACCCCCAGTGAATTCCAATTGTTGACTTTAAATGAAATAAAATAGAATTTCTGACTTCTTTTTAACTTCAAACAAGTAAAAGTGCTTTCATATTTCATTAATAAGCCCCTCACTTTCAAGGAAACTTGAATGCTTTACAGCCATACCTCCTTGTTAAAAGCAGCCATGAAGCACATTTTAAAGAGAGTGCTGAAGTGTGTTTTTTAAAGGTGGACTTTCTTTGGGGGGGAGGGGGGAAACTGAGCACTGTACATATGCCTGGTAAGACAGTCCTAACTCCAAAGAACTTGAAAGCTAGATTGGGCAGGCAGAAAAAAGAGGGAGAGAGGAAATAGTATTTCTCTCTTTCAGGTGGGAAGCTGAGAGATTAAATGATTTGCCCAGGGTCACTCTGGAAACCTGTGGCACGCAGGAATTAAACTCAGCTCTCCTAGGTCTCCATCCAGTGCCTTAAGCGTCAGAACTTACTTTTTCTCAAGTAGGTTTTCCCATTGCTAGGTGCTGAATGAAGCTTTATTTGAGTATCTCTCTCCATGAGGCAGTCAAAGTTACTGATCCCAGTGAAGTTTTACCTGTTTCTTTACCATTTTGTCTTAATTTCCTAAACTTCTCCTTACTGTGCATCTGTTCCTAATCTTGATCCTCTGCAGGCCATGAACACAGATTTCTAAATACCCTTTTAGGTTTCTGTCATGGGGTTTCTAGGTATATTATAAAAGGGTTCTGTCTGCAACCATCCAACTTTTCCCCAAGACTTAGTCATTTCGGTGATGTTCCTCAATAGCTTATGATCTGTAAATCTTCCAGTTGCCCCTGACTTCATTCCTTATGTATAGATGAGCTGTTGCAGCTTGTTGAAACCCAACTGTCTGGTTTGCAAAACTGTTTGGTCTGCAAAAAAAAACCCTTGTATTTCAAAGAAATTCATGAAGAGCTACAAAAAGTACCACAAATCTGGCCTGAACTTCCATTAAGAAGTTTTATCTCATTAGTTGTATAAGAAAGATAAACTGCTGTCACTCTGCTAAAGATTTCTGTAGTCTGGTGAGCCTTTTAAATATCTTCAGTGAAGTATTTCAGAGATCCTTGCTTTATTTATAATTTGATTAGAATAATTCTGTTATCAGTGCAAGGGCTACTTCTAAGTTGTTGTATTTTACTATTTCTGTGGGTCCTTCCAGCTCCCTTTGATGTCATTATAAAGTAATCCCATGTTTCCATGACAGCTTTTCAGACAGATTGCTTTGTTGTGTAAATTGCTTGGTTTATTCAAAAAGGTAAACACCAGATAAATCTCTTTGGGGTGACATTTTTGAAGTAACTATTTAGACAGTTTTAACTGCTAATTTTTTATTCCTTTGGGATCATTGTTGGCATCTGATTTCATTTGGATCCTTTCTTAAATTTTATCATCATAGTGACTACGGAGATGATTTCCAAAAAATTTTGAGTGTCTTGGTTGATGCACAGATATTAAATCCATTCCTCTACTTAAAAATAGAGCAGGATTAGTAAATTTAAAGTTTTAACTTTGCATTGCAACAGAATTCTGATGCCATATCATTTTACATGCAGTATAAAGCTCTTTGGACATTGGGACCATGTCATCCTGAGGTGCATCCATAGAAGGGACTTGTCTTCATTGTGGGGGAAGGAGTGTGTTCTGACTTGTTCATTAACAAGTGGTGAACGCAAGGGAAAATTCTAGTGAAGACAAAGTAGTTTGCAGTGTTTACTTCAAGCTGCTAACATGTGGCAGCTACAAATGGCCTTATCTTTTATATGATTTTACCTTGGGGTAGTTATCTTGTGTTAGCCATCATGCATTAAGAATGTACATTCCTTCTTATTGATGATGCACTGTAGAAATAAGTTCCAAAGGGGTTGATTTGTTGTAACAGTTTGAACTGATCCTATGACTTACACTTCCCTGCATTTATTTTCCTCCCATTCTGTAAGTTCCTCATCTTCAAGGATCTGACAAAGTGGGTTTTTTCCCCCACAAAAGCTCATGCGATAAATTTGTTAGTCTTTAAAAATGCCACCAGACTCCTTGTTTGTTTTGTAGAAATAAGTGGGTGTTTTTTACCACGTGTTGATGAATGCATTCATTTAGAAGTAAACAGTAACAGTGACTGTCAGTCCTAAGGATGACTTAAACATGTAAGGAAGAGAAAAAGGTAAATCAGAGTTTGGATTTTAGTAACCTAAAACTGCATTAAATATGTTGGAGAAACAGGGATGGATTACTCTGTATTCTTAACTAGTCTTAAGTTTTTGGATTGGAGTGAGGTTATCAGTGATTTCCTGCACCACCATTGAATCTACCAGCAAAAGGAAGAATAAGACTCCAAGAAGAGTGCTAGATTGTCACTATTATGGTACAAGTACACCCTTCTATTAAGTCACATGAAAGAGAGTTGCTCCACAAGTACACCTGAAAATTTCTTTTACTATTGAAAAATCAACTAACATCTGATAGGGTATTGTGATGGGCGTAAATAGTCCTAGGGACTTGCAGCATTACAAGAGGCTTTTTAGGGTGTTGTTTCTTGGAAATGGAATATGAGTCTGTCTCTATGATCCAT
Source organism: Pelusios castaneus (assembly GCA_007922175.1). Lineage (NCBI taxonomy): Eukaryota > Metazoa > Chordata > Testudines > Pelomedusidae > Pelusios > Pelusios castaneus. The sequence goes on from ML685803.1 coordinate 10,177,590, forward strand.
TCTGATATCAGTGTGCACCCTTTGAATGTGCAGCTATTGTCTCTGAAAAATAAATAGCGATATAAGACAGGTAGGATAATTTCTTTTATTGGGCCAATTTCTGTTGGTGAGGGAGACAAGCTATTGAGCTTACACCAGCCTCCTCTTCAGGTCTGTCAGACTTACTCAGTGTCACAGATTCAAGATGGATCAGATTGTTTAGCATAAGTTCCATCCATCAAGGCTTGAGCTATTATGTAACCCTAAATCTGTAGTACCTTCATGTTTCCAAACAACCTAAAACTGGTTTAATTAAATCCTCTTCCAAATTAGCAATAATCAGTTTAAAAAGATTATTCCCAGGTGAATCCTTGAGGAAGTGGGGGAATGTCAGAACACCTATCCCACCATGACATGTAGCAGCCACCGGGGTTCCGGTCCCCGGCGGCAGCGGGGTTCCAGCCTCCAGGGTTCCCTGGTCCCTGATGGCAGTGGGGCTCCAGTCGCTGGGGTTATCCGCTCCCCAGTGGCTGGAGCCTCCCTACTGCCAGGGACCTGGAACCGGTGGCTACTTGTCAATTTCACTACTCTGTTAGAGAAATTGACAAGTATGACAGCTCCAGGGTCCCAGAGTGGCCTTGATTGGCACTCTGGGACATTTCTGGAGGCTGTTTAATGCATGATGACTGTACACACTGATGCGATGATCGCTGTGCCTCTCGTCTAGGTGGCTTTATTGTTGCGCAACAATAGGTCTATTGTTGCGCAACGAGGAACATTCATGTGTGTACGCTGTCCTTGTTACCATGCGATAGCCTGTACAAGACCTGAGACTTTAAGAAACTGCCCTGTAAATCTGCTGATGTATTGCTTGAGGTTTTTGTTTTTTTACCAAGTGCCCACTGGCAAAAGCTGTCTTGTTTAGGTATTTAGTGCATTCTTCACTGGAAGGAGATTAATTGTGAGCTTTCATGGTGTTCTCAGCTGACAATAATTGAAGAAAAAGGAAAATATTTCAACAGTGAACTAAGTAGTAAATTAGAAAATATAATTATTTAATCACTATATAATCTGGTTTGTTTAGACACCTCTTCAACATGCCAATTTAAAACTCTTGGGAAATGTGATCCCGAAGCTGGGAAATCAAATGTTATGCAACCAGTTGATGGCTTGCATTCACAAAATCTTTATGTTGTGTTGGTCATGTAAATGGTTAGCTTTAAGGAGAGGTTGCTCTTTAATACACAGAGCTAATAAATAACTTGCTTGTCATCTTTAAAACCTAATGATCATACTGTGAGAATAGTGGAACTACAGAGGTGTTTCACCTTTACGTTTATTTGAAATATTCTTCGTTTTTTGTTTGTGGCTCCCCAGTCTGACTAAAACTTCACTGCTGTTTTGCAGTAATGTTTTAGGGTGGAGTGAGTGCTTTATCTAATGTGCGAATTGTTTCATAGCTTCAATATTTTGATAGTTTCTATTCAATCTCCTGTTCTCTAATTACAGCATGTTACATAAAACCTTGGGAGAGAGACCTCTCCTTGCTTACAGACAGCCCCCCCCAACCTTAAACAGATTCTCATCAGCAACTACAGATCAGACAAATTCCAAAGGGGTAGCCGTGTTAGTCTATTGTAGAAAGACAGATCAGACAGAAACATTAAAACAGGAACATATCCCTGCAACAGACCAGGCTGCCAACTTTGCCCTCGTATCTGCACAAAAGACACCCTCACAGGACCAAATCAAGCCACCTACTCCATCAAGGGCTCATTCATCTGCTCATCCACCAATGTGATTTATGCCATCATGTGCTGGAAATGTCCCCCCTCCCCCCTCGTCTTGTATATTGGACAAACCGGACAGTCTCTACGCAAAAGAATAAATGAACACAAATCTGATATCGGAGATTAAAACATTCAAAAACCAATAGGGGAACACGTCAATCTCCCTGCTCAATCCATTGATGACTTGTTAATAGCTGTGCTGAAACAGATGAATAACAAATCATAGCTTCAAAGAGAAACTGCAGAACTCAAATTTATATGTAAATTTGACTCAGTTGCCTTAGAGTTAAACAGGGACTATGGATTTTTTTCTCATTACAACAGGTGATTTGACCTCACCTTTCTCTATATTGCTGTTCCCCAGCCTTTGAATCCTATCATTTATTTTGATTTGCTGTTACAGCCTGACCTGATCCTATGTCATACACTTCCCTGTATTTAATTTCCTCTCATTCTGTAAGTTCCCCATCTTCAAAACATCTGACGAAGTGGGATTTTCTCCCATGAAAGCTCATGCGATAAATAAATCTTAGTCTTTAAAACTGCCATAGGACTCTGTTTGTCTCTCTGCAATAGATTAACACAGCTATCCCTTTGGAATATAAAACCTTGTAATGAAGGGATAAAAATGCAAACTTTTAAAGAGGTGTTTAATGTAATAAGTGAAAACGTAATCCTTAAAAACATGACACAACATTAACATCTTATTCATAAACTTTAAGTTGAGAAGGGACCATCAGGATTGGATATGACCTCCTGCACATCCTCAGGCATAGAGAGTGAAATCCTCAAATCAAGATTTAAAGACTTCAGGTTACAGGGAATCCACCATTAATTAGTTTAAACTACAAAGTGATCTTCAGGCTCTCTGCCAATCTGACCCTAGGGAAAATTCTTTCCTGACCCTAAATATGGTGATCTGTTAAACCCTGGGCATGTGGGCAAGACTCAGCAGCTAAATAGCTGGGAAATAATTATCTAGTGTCCCATAACTGGCCATTGGAGATCTTTGCTGCTAACTTGCTTCTTTTTAAACAATTAACTTCCATGAACCAAAGTATAAAGGACAACTAAAAACTAACCTGGTAACAAAGTAAAACAGGATAAAGAAAGTGTCAGACGAAGTGGGATTTTCTCCCACGAAAGCTCATGCGATAAATAAATCTGTTAGTCTTTAAAAGTGCCACAAAGGACTCTGTTTGTAGTTTTCAGTTACTTAGGTAAATCCCACTTAAATGATTAGGTTCATAAACCCATATTTAGTGGGATTTCCAAAACCCACCTAGCACTCGTTGGCTGTGAAATAGCCGAGAAATATCTCTTGTCTTCCCCATCACCGTGATTGTTTTTCTTTCTGAATTGAAAATACAAATTTTCAGGAGTAGGTGAACTTCCAGACTATGCCTGCAAGTCCCAGGATTTGTGACTGTTTTTCCTACTAAAGAATTCTCTGAAATGGCACAAAGGCGACCTAATGATCCTGGTTACAAAGCAGTTGATTGATATTCTTTTCTATAATGACCACTTGAGAAAGATAACAGGAATGCTCAGTATCTCAGCAGAGAAGAAAAGTTGCTGGGAAGAAGCTGTTGTAGATGCCAGTGAAATCTTTCCTACAGCAATCATGTACACCAACATAGCATCCCTTCACAATGAAGGAGTGGGGAAGGGGATACAGGGGACAAAAACACTAGCACAGAAGCCAAAGATAAGGGAATGGAAAATCATCTGGTGACTTTTGGAGTCCCTGCTGCTTGAGTCTCACATTGTCAAGCCAGTTGCAATAAGGAATGGAAGCTGAATCTCTATTTTTTTTCTCCCCTGCTAATAGGATAGAGTTGGGATCACACCAGGAGGACCAAATGGGCTCCTGATGAAATAGTAGGAGCATATGGTATCACACATAGGAAGTTCAGTTACTGCAAGCAGATGCACTAGGATAACCCTTGAAATGTGACCTGGGTTCTGATTCTTTCGCTACTCATCTGCAAGGGTACTGCTGAATGTTTGTTCTTCTCTGTTTGGTTGGTGAATGCCTAAGGCTGCCATTTTGTCATACCACCTGTTTGTAAGAATTGCTTGTTTGGGCAGATATGAAATATGACTGAGAAATGAACATCCTGGTTATTATGTGGGTTTCTCCAAGTTCTATGATATCAGTGCAGACACCCCATTTGTTTTGAAATTTTATGCTCTAGTTTAGTTTTTAATCTTAGAATTTTGTAATGTTTGCTAAGTGTTGAATCAGCAAGCACCAAGCTTAATAAAGCTTTAGCATAAAGCATGTGCAATGTGTGTTGGAGGGAAGATATATTGTTAAAGCTGCATTCCTTCCTCAATCTACTGAATTGGGTGTAAACCCACTTCACTGGAGGCCTTGGAGAACCCAACTTACCAGATAAAGAATGCAGCAATGAAAACTTGATTATGATGAACTATGTATTTAAATGTATATTCTAGGATTTGTCTGATTTACTTTTTAAAAAAAAAAAAAAAGAAAAAAGAAAAGAAAAGAAAAATTTAAATTACGGAAGATTTGTATTCAGATGTTCGATGCACATTACTAATTGAAATTTTACAGAGTGTTCAAAAGCTACACTGAAATGAAACCACTGCTGAGATGGAATGTGGTGGCTCTAACACAGCATTGCAGTGCTACTCAGCTGCTTACCTTAAGGAATAATAATAAACTCTATTGAGATTCCAGGGACAATTCAAGTTGATGATGTAATTGTAAAACAGGGCTCAACAAATCCTGGGTGCAAGTTTGCCACGGTGCTCAGGATTTTACCCCTAGTGCCTAGCAGCGCCTGGGCAGCCAGGGAATCGTGTTGGCATCGCTGACATTTTCAGCACTGCCATCTCTCCCACCTGCCCCCCAACCATTGTCGACTACTGCCAGCAATGGCTTTTTATTGGTGGTGGGGAGAGGGTTGTCTTTTGCACGCTCTGCCACCGCCAAAAGTATCAGCGGCCACATTGATTTTTTCAGTGGTGGGGGCTGTGTGCATTCCGGACCGTTGGTGGAAGAAGTGGCAATCTTTTGGTGGTGATGGGGGACTTTCACTGCCACACACCGAAGGGCACCTCAGTTTTGGGCTGGCCCCTAGGTATGCAGCAGATTTGTTGAGATCTGTTGTAAAAGAATAGAGCCAATGTATCTCTAATACTAAAAGAAATTTCTTTGAATCATCAGGTCTTGTCTGCATACAGTTGTTACACCAGTATTCCTTTAGTTTTGATTTATTTTTCTCTGAAATGTATATCCTGGTAAAACCTCTTGTTTGGATGCAGTTGTACTGGTATTGTTTTTTTCCTTCCTGTCCAGGAACGGTTATATGGCATGTAGCACCTTTTATACAGATATATCTTTAGTGAGGAATTGTACTCCTTTTACTATACTTGTATTGTTAAAGTAGTCCATCTTTTGTGCGTAGACAAACTCTTGGTTATCAAGTTCCAAAGGGGTAGCCGTGTTAGTCTCATCCAACAAAAAACACCCCCCCCCCCCAAAAAAAAACAACAAAAAAAAAACCCAAGGTGTCTGGTGGCACTCTTAAAGGCTAATTGTTAGGTTTTAAAAGTGCCACCAGACTCGTTGGTTATCATACAGTCGAACCTTTGGTTTTATCTCTGCAGCATCAGTGGTCTGAATCTATTGTGAATTCAGCTGAAAATTCTGAAACAGTAGAATTACAATTATATAAGTAGGTTATCAAACTAGATATAACAGTGTTAAAGGTATGTGAAAATCTTTGTGCTAAAAGATGTACTTGTTTTTGTTTGTATCAAAACCTTTAAGGCTAACTTTTAAGGTATTTCTTCCTCTTTTAAAAAAGGCATTCATCAATGGAGTTTGCTTCAAGCCTTTTTATTTCTAGCATGTTGCAGTATTTCCAAGGATGTTTTATGTTCAGGCTTTATCAGCCTTTTCCCATATATGAATCATGAGTGCACTGAAAATATTCAGTGGCTCAGAGAGGGGGTGTATGCATGTGCACACCTGAAGAGCTATGCTGTATTTTCTATGCATGATCAGAACAGTACAGTGAAACAGTTTTCAATTGCAAAGCACCTTTGAGGTTAGGAGGCCTTTTTGTTACCATTAAAAGATTTCACATTTCAGAGCATAAACTGGCCATCAACACGTTTAGGCTTGAAATTAGACTAAGATGTCTAACCATCAGAGGAGTGAAGTTCTGGAGCAGCCTTCCAAGGAAGCAGTAGGATAAAAACCTAACGTGCTTCAAGACTGAGCTTGATAAGTTTATGGAGGGGATGGTATGATTAGGTTGCCTACAAAGGTTTAAAACTGATCTGTGATTTCTAGTAGCAAATATCCCTAATGGCTAGTGATGAGATACTAGGTGGGGAGGGCTCTGAGATACTATGAAGAATTCTTTCCTGGGATACAGAGGCCTTTCCCTGTTTGCATAGTTGCATATCTCACTGCCTTGTTTTCTTCCACAAAAGAAAATTGTCTCTCTGTATATCGTAACAAGGTGGCCTTGCTTTTAAAGAACCATCTTCCTTCTTCCCACACCACTATGTAAATTAATAGATCATCAGACTGTGTCAAAACATTCACTGTTTTATCCATAAGTTTTACTTTCTTCTGTATAATCATATTTCTAAACGCTTACCACCCCATCAAAAAGGTGATTGCAACAGAAGTAAAACAAAAATTTCTTTGTGTAGTGACTTTGCACTACTCCTAAGAAATGTCCTGAAGTGATGTGTCAAATAAGATTTTTAAAGTAAAAATGGAAATTAAGTTCAGTGAAGATATCTGGGGTCTCAAAAGTATTTACTGCGCTATTCTTGGATACAAAAAGTATAATTGTCTGCTAGTCATGGTTCCCCTCCTCCTATCCCCCCCCCCCCCCCCCCCTTCCGGTCATTACACCGCTGGTGATGGTATTCTGGTGTAGACAGGACACAGGTAGGTTTCCACTGACATGATGGTAAAAATGTATGCTGTGTCTCCTTAGCACACCCACTACTAGTAGTAAAAGTTGGGGGATTTCCCACTGAATAGATGGAACTATTGAGAGCAGTCATGGTGTCAGTAAACGATAGTTTCAGCTGAAAATGAAAACAGAAAAGGAGGACTTGCCCATCTGGTCTGTTATAGAACTTTGCTGAATTCCTTCTCTGGCTCTATTCAACCATTTATGCCCCATAAGCACGTTGGGAAGAGTGCATGTGGCTAATTAGCTAGCTAAGATAAAAGTGAGGAGCCATATTAAAAATTCAGGTTATCATATAAATCACCTTAATGATTTTCATAAACTGATTCTTTAAATCTTGCTACTGTTGAAGTTCAGGGCTCCCTGAAGCATCATAGTTGCTGGGAGAAGGAGACCCAGAGAGAATACACTCAAGAATTGCTGATTTTTTGCTAAGCAGGGTGGATTGATTTAAATCACTAAAGTGAAAGCCTCCATTTAAATAATTGATATTGTTCAACTTTTCCATTTTTGTTTAATTTCTAAAGAGAAGTGCTTTTTTGTTGGTTGAAATAAGCAGCAAAATATTGATTTTTGCAACTGAGTCTTCATGTTATATTTGGTATATATTTGGTACATACTTTTGCTATCTAGAAGGGTACACTAGCTACATATTTAAGCTATTATATAGTTTCATATTTTCAGATTTTATCAGTTGTCCATTTTTAGTGTGTTAGAAGATGGTGAAGGGTATATTGCTTATTTACTAGATTAATCCTGCATATGATTTGTCAAGCTGCATTAGGTTGGTAACTAGAATTGAATTACACACACAAAACAGCATATAAAATTTCTTCTTATTAACTAAAATAAGCCCTTAATACAGTATATGACCTGTCGTGCCAATTAGTAACATTTGACCTCAAAAGCTGGGTGATTCTTTCTTTATACATGTAGAAGAGTAACCTTTTACTTACGTAATTATAATAAGTTTAGGCCTTACTGTATTTTGTATTAGTCAGATTTCATTTATGCCAAGTTTATTTTTAAGAAAACCTGCTCATAATGTAATAAAATAAAAATCAGTGTAAATCAGTTTTTAATTTATTTTTTTAAAAAATCATTTTTTTCAATAAAATAAAAGCAACTGTAAATAAGTCTTGGAGAAGCAGAGCTGGAAGACTATTGCTATCCTCAAGCACTGCTACTGGAAAACAGTTGGAGTGGGGGTAATTAAGGCACTTTTCTGAATAATTGTCTTCATACAGTCTGTTCCCATAGTAAAATCAGGATGCTAGTGTTCCTGTGATGTAAATAGCTTTAGGCTATGTACACACTAGAGACTTGTCCCGCAATAAAGTTGTTGTGGGACAAGGAAAGCATTGTAATATAATGCTTGCCCCCATCTACACAGCACTCCTTGTAACGAAAAGGAGTGTTCACACGCTCTTTTTGAATTTTCGTTATAAGGAGCAGTGCATGGTGGGCACCTACCCCACCATGCCAAGTAGCAGCCGCTGGTGTTCCTGGGTCCCGCTGGAGGCTGGGGAACCCTGGCAGCTGCAGCCCCAGTGGGGGGAGGGGGGGCAGAGGATCTCCACTGGAGCTTCCCATCCCTGCAGCAGACCCCCAGGTCAATTTTACTGCTGCAACAGAGCTGTGAAATTGACATATTCCATTATTGCTTAAGGTGGAATAAAATTGTTACTGTACACACTCACACTATTGCACAACAGCCCGTGTGCAATGATCCCTATGCCTCTCGTCCAAGTGGTTTTAATGTTGTGCGACAACAGGGCTGTTGTCGTGCAACAAAAGTGTTCATGTGAGTACACTTCCCTTGTTATTGCGCGATAACACTGTAGAGCAGAGGTCGGCAACCTTCCCTGGCCCCTGTGCTAGCCCCGCCCACCGCACCCTCAGCAGGTGCTGGGAGCAGGGCCAAAAGGGGATGGGGACCGGCCTCCGGTTCCTGGCTGGCTGGGACCGGCTCCCGCCAGGCGCCAGGGCTGGCTCCCACCAGGTGCCAAGGTTGGCCCTGCGGGGAGCAGGGCCCAGGGCCAATTGGCTGGTGGGGGGGGAGGGAGGATGGACCGGACTGGGTCGCGTCCCTGGGCCTGGCAATGCAAGGCCACCAATCAAGGCCACTGCTGGGGCTCGGCCACCGCCGGGAGCCGGCCTCCACCGCACCGCTGGCGGGGGCTGGCCCCGGCTGCAGCCGGAGTTAGGGACCACAGTGTGTGGGGCGCCAGGGGTGGGCGCGTGCCACAAGAGGCCTGTCCCGGCCCCTGCCCTGCCCTGCCTGCTCCACCCTTGGGGCGGGGAGGGCTGGCCCAGGCCAGAGGCTGGGCGAAACACTCCTGCCCAGCTGCCTCACTGCCTTCGGCCATCTGCCAAAGGCAGCAGGGAGCCTGGGGAAGTGCGGCCATGGGGGGGCCGCAGCGTGGGCTCTGCACTGCCCCGCTGGGAGTGGGACAGCGCAGGGGCCAGGAGACCCGCGCCGCGGCTGGCTGTGCGCACCAGCACTGAAGCGCGGCCAGTGGGGGCCTGGACTGGATGAGGGAGCTGCGGCACTCGGCTCTTTTTGTGGCCCCAGCCAGCAGTGCTGGGGGGGACTGCTGGGGGGTGGGGTGGGGGGAGGGAGCCTGAGCAGTGCCGCGTGCTGCTCCTGCTTGGCCCGGATGCCATATTTGGCATGCGTGCCGGGGGTTGCCGACCCCTGCTGTAGTGTGTACAAGGCCTTGATTCTTCAGTAATGTGCTATGAAACTACTATAGGGTTTCTTGAACTTTTCCATATTGTGAACCAGATCTAAAGAGAACTCTTCCATTCATAATCAAGCAGACCATCTCACCACTCACTCACAATTGCTGAACATCTCTGTGGCAATGACAGCTGCTGAAAGGGAAAAGTAATATTAGAAAAATATATACTATATTTCTAGCTGTCTTTAATGTGGTGTATCAGCTTGGAAACATGTAAATCCCAGCACCATGAGATAAGTATGCTCCACAGAGCCTGCCAGCAAGTACTCCATAAACTATTAGTGGCGCTTTTGTTACCTTTAGTTTAAACCTAGTGCTTTAATTTTACCACCCCCAAGTTTCTCATTTCTGGATGCTGCTCCAGAAATCTTCTCCATTTTGGTCTTGTTGTTGAGGAAGATATGGTATTTGTATCAGTAGACTATAAACTTGCCTTGCTGGTTACTTGCCTCTTAACATCAGTATTTATTTTACAAAAAAGTCTTAACATAAGTTAATCAAGCAGTATTTTGTTAAATTTCAAAAGAAAGTAAAAATGGTAAATCAGCGTAAGGATATCAAAGGGTATCATTTGATAATTGTAGTAAACAGAAATGGTTATATTGAAGATATTTTCCACATTCGCAAAGTAGTCAGTTTAATGTGAAGGACAGTAGTAGTCTCCTTCAGGTGAGCCACTAAATCAACCTACTTTAGATATTTCTGCAGTGCCAAGAACCATTATAGAACCTGATCCCAAAGCTCATTGGATTCAAGGAAAGACACCTGTTGATTAAAGACCTGTTGTTAAATCACCCTTCTCAGCTCCCGCCTTCTATTCCACAGTTTGAATCCAAACATCTTATTTATTTTAGAGAGAGGCTAGCATTCTATCTCTCTAAATCTGTTCGAATTAAGCTTGTGACCCATGTTTCTCTGTATCTTTATATTTACAGCCTACATGCTATATTTTCCATTTCATTCATCCGACAAAGTGGGATTGTGCCTGTGAAAGCTTTTGCGACAAATAAATTTAAGTCTTTAAAAGTGCCACAGAACTCCTTGTTTGTTTGGTTGACTACAGTGGACTTTGGATTGGGTCTGCGTTAATTAAAATTTACATACAGATGTTTAGTAGGTACTGCTTTTGGCTTCTTTTAAAGTCAGCTCCTTGGCTGTTTTGGCAGTCACGTAAATTTCTGTATTTGTAAACCAGCTTTTGAGATAAAATTTAACAAATTATAACTGAACCTGAGCTTATTTTGGTTGGCAGTGTAGTAACAGTTAGCAGCTGAGTTAATCAGGTTACCTTTCTTTGAATGTTTCTTTAAACTTCTTTTGAAATGTACTTTTTTAGTGGATGTAGTTAATTCAGTTTTGTATCTCTGATAATGTAGACAGCATTGAATTATTAAAATCTGGGTTAGGGAGTATAGTACTCATTAACTTACTCTTTTTTTCCCTTAGGAATGAAAATGCCATGGAAATATTGTTCACTTCATGGCTCAGTTTGAAGTAAAGCAGAAAACAATTTTTAATCCTGATATTTAAAACGGAAAACTTTGATTTTCCAGTTGTTAGAAACCAAATAAGTGTATTTTAGTCATTTTCCAAAGCATCTGATGGAATTTACTGTAGCTATTCACCACCTATTAACATTGAAGAAATCGCACAGCTAAAACCAAGCACATTAATTTAGGGTTCTCTGAAAATTGAAAGAGTTGTTGTATATGTGGTGCAAAGACACATAAAATATCCTGTTGGACTAATGGAAATGCCAACTAAAGCTTTATGTGAGCATTAACTGAAAAACTCAGCAGTCAGTCCTCTTGTATTTCATAACTTGTCCTTTGTATTTATGACATCAGACAGTTTCAGGTTGCTTACATTAAGACTAACAATTATGAACGTACACCTGAGGATTAATTTGGAGACCAAAGAAAAGCTGATTCTAGAAGAGGAAAAGAATTCATAACCTCTTTCTTCTCCTTTATGAAATTTTTGATATCCCAAAATATAAAAATGCAGAGGTACTTTGTTAGACAGCTTATTTGCCCCCCCTCTAGGCTGATGGAAACTGTGTGTAATTGCATATACCTTTATATAGTGGTAGCTGTAGAGCACTGTGGTGTACTTTTCCTGTTACATCTCTCTAAATTCAAGGGACTCTCTCAAAAGAGATTCAGCTCTTAAACTCAGGGTACGTCTTCACTGATGATGGCAAATTCACTGCCATCAGATTGATCTTTTTGGATCAATTGAGTGGTCAGTGGCGACCCGCTTAATCAGTCCGGAAGTCAACATGCTAAAACCACCCCCTCAAGTGGCGTAGTGCTGCATCAGCGGGAATGCATTTCCTGTTGGCGTAGCAAAGTGAAGAGACTGTGTAGACGAGGAGCTACGAAGTGGACAGGAGTTACGCAAGCCGCTCTGTGTAGCTTGCGTAACTCTTGTTGACTGCTGCCGATTTCTGGGTAAGTGTAGACCAAGGCCTAGAAGAACCAGTGGGACAGGTTTATGTGGGTCATGACTTTGGGCAATCTCTAGGGGTCAGAGCAGCTAGAAGAGATGAGATAAAGAGAGAACTGCTTACATTTCCCCATTTTTCTTTTGATTTGACTAGCTGTTTAGTATTGTAGTTCAGTGAATTTCCTTTGATCATTTAAATGCTCTTTGTACAATGAATTCTTACATACACAGTAGAAGCTTACTAATTACAAAGACATCCTTTGAAAATGGACAAAGACAAACAATTAAAAAACAATCAAAATGTATCTTGTTCATTTGACTTGTATAGTACTTGATGTATATTAGAAAGCTTACTCAATGGTTTTCAAACCATGGGTCGGGACCCAGTACCCCTGGCTGCCACCGCCAAAAGACTGGATGGCATTGCTCAAAGATGTAATTGTTGGGGCGTGGGCATAAAATATTTTTTTTCAACTGGGTCCCAAAGAAAAAAGTTTGAAAACCACTGGCTTAACTGAAACCTTCATTATTGAACTGCAACTGACAATTTCATAATGTACAATGGTAAGTAACTTGCAAGAGTAATGAAGCCTTAAAAATAGGAGATCTCAGTACAGTACCTGCTATTAAGTCCTTATTAAGAAGTTGAAAGCACCTGCAATTTTTTTGTGAATTATGGACTCTGTAAATGAAAACTTCTATAGTTGAGGCCTTTTTCCCCCGTCCGGAGTTTTACGCTAATATCCTGGGTAGCTTGTACAAGATGGGAACCAAGGTTATGTTTTTGTTTACTGTTTGCCACTCAAGCTATTCTGTCCAAAGATAATCTTTTTAGTTTTGGCCCTGGGCACTGCACAGTTGAAACTTGATATATTTCTTTTCATACGGTCTTTTGTCTCTGAGTATCTCTGTTACACAGCCTATATGTATCTTCTTATACATTGCTTCCTCACCACTGAAGTGCAGCCATTTCTGGGATGGAAAGGAAATACACTGAAATATTTTTGAATTGTCTTGCTTCTCCATATCAAACTTCTTGATCTCTTCTGTTTGGTGCTTTTTGTGTTCATACTTTTAAAGTTTTCTTTTGGAATCAGTATTTTCCAGTGTTTCTATCAGTGCCTCTTTCAAGTTTTGTTTATTTCAGATTCACTTTCTTTTTCTGTATCTGTTTGTCTCTCTCTTCTTTCCCACCTGATGCAAAATTGTGCGTTTCCAAACATTTTGTCAGATTTCATGGGGAGCTCTGGATTTTAGCAGAGTGGAATTCACAAGACTTGTATTTTTTATGCTTCTGTGATCTCAGGGTGACAATGTATGCACGCACAGTTTTGAAAGTTTCATGCCACCTTTGAATAGTATTTCTTTTTTTTTAAACTGTTGATACAAAAATAAAATTACAAATGGAAAAATATTTTGAGATACATATAGAACAAGTAAATGTATGCAACTATAAATAAAGATAAAAACTGTGGTGCACAAGTTTATCAGAGGTCAGGCATGTTATTACTTTTTACTCTGGTGTCTTTTATTTGATACTTATATCATAATAATGCTGAGCGCCCCTGATCAAGGTCAGGGCCATATAATGTGAGGACTGGTAGAAATGTGCAGACAGACACAAATCACATCTATATTGCAAAACAAACAACTCTTTAACAGTGAGTCTCAGAGCCTATACTGACGTGAGCTAGCACTATCGGACTAAAAATAGTAGTGTAGGTGTTCCTACTGGGGCTGGAGTCCAGGCTCTGAATCTTGATGAAGCAGGAGGCTCTCTCAGTCCAAGCTCCAGCCTAGACTGGAAAGCTCCATAATGAAACCAAGTCAGTCGACACGTGCTCTGAGACGTGTGTGTGTGTGCGTGCGTGCCCTAAGTCCGTTCATGGTTGGTCTCGTAGCCCCTGTGTTCAATAGTGGGTGCTGAAAACTTTTACTGATTTGTAGACAAGACTTAAGGTTTTTGTACAATTCAGGTAATGGTGTAGAGGAGATGGTTTGTCTCATCTGTAATGGTAGTTGCACCTTTTAAGCACTGTTTAATAGAGACTTCAAAGGGGTAGCCGTGTTAGTCTATTGTAGAAAGACAACAGAGTCCTGTGGCACTTTTAAAGACTAACAGATTTATTTATCGCATGAGCTTTCGTGGGAGAAAATCCCACTTCGTCAGATGCTTTGAAGATAGGAAAGTTACAGAGTGGGAGGAAATTAAATGCAGGGGAGTGTATGACATAGCATCAGGTCAGGCTGATTCGTTTTTCATCTTGTTACTAAAATAGGATTTTATTATTATGCTGATGAGACTGAAGTGAAAATATGAAGAGGCTTTTCAGAAAAAAGTGTACAATTTGGCATTGTTGAAAATATCTGTATATGGGGCTGTGGTGTACTTGGCTGGGAGCTCCTCCTGAAACTACAGGAGTTAGGGGAAGTGAAACATTTTATTTTCTTTCTATAATAGATACAAATCAAGAAAAATTTTAAAACACTAGTAAAGACCAATTATTTGCCTCCTATATTTTTAAAGCAGAATTTGCCTGAAATACAGTTAATAAAGATATTTTGGCAATCCTAACCAATGTATAAGAGTAAAATCATATTAAAGTATTTGTGTAAAAAGTCTTTAAACAAAGACTGTACTCCTTTATAATAGTCCTGTGTTTAAAAATATTTACTTAGGGTATAGTTGAAACTGTTGGCTCTAGTATTTAGCTTGTTACTGGCTTGCTTAAAGAAAGTTGTTTAGGGAGAGGTGATTGGCATATTGCTGCCTTGTCTCCTCTACGTCCTCCCACAGTCAGCAGGGCTTTGTCTCAGTCACAGATTGGCCCTAGGGAGGTGGAGAGAAGCTGGCCTTGGATTGGTGGAGGGAAATGTTTCCCAGACTGTCCATTGTTTGCCTGTATGGGGCGGAGAAATGGTGGTGAGGGATGGAGAAAAGAGCATGCGTGCAAACAGCAGCCCTGCAAGAGCCCAGAGATGTTTCAGTAGCTTGATTATAGAGGTGCCTGCTGTACAGTGAATAAACAGAGTTTAAATTAATTCCTCCTCTTGTCTGAAGGATGGATTAGTGTGCTTTTGTCAGACTGAACAATGTGATCAAGCAATTAAAAAAAAAGAAAAGCCACCAGACTTATTTACAGCCTCTAGTTGCAATTCTCCACAGACAGAGAGGGACTCACTGACTACTAGTTTCTTCCATCCCTGAATTTTATAATTCTACTTTGCGTAAGCGTCTCCAGGCAGAGAAAGATATGATCGCTGCGTTCTTTGGCGAATAATCGTTTCTGAAGTTTCAGCTTCCCGGGAGTCATTGAAATGCTGCATTGTATTGCGAGATTAATAACTGCCTGTAGACACATAGGTAGTTAATAATTAATCGGCATGAGGTAGACATGAGGAAAAGGTATTAAAAAGTCTTGTTTTCTTTAGGGAAGAATTAAAGCACAGCAAACGATGCTCTTTGTTTTTTGTTCTGTCTGTCAGTGATTGTGAAATCCAGCCTCGTTGGAAAGGGCTGACGCATAAGTATAAATATATGAGCTGAAGGTTTCAGAGGAGCCACGGCTGTTACTGAAGGTCGTGATGACTTTTGTTGTCCTCTTGTTCTCTCTTCCCAGCCCTTCTGATTGTGGACAAACGTTGCAGCACACAAAGCCCTTGTTTGCTGTGTTGTTGCTCCTTGCCGTGTCTCCCGCCATTTTGCAGTACTTTGCAATCACAATCACAATATTGCTGCTTTTCCTCCCCCAACCTTGTAGACAGCATCATTCATTTCCTTGTAATGTATTGTTCTGCTGCAGTAACCTCTCCTGTGATGCAGCATTGCAGATCTCCTCCCCATCTCTCCCTTTAGGATCAAATAGCATGGAGCAATGCAGTAACCCTTTCAGCAGCCACTGCCAAGACAGGAGCTGCTCAGAGAGCAGCCAGTGGGTGGGGCTGGGTCGGATCACTAGACAGATTAATCTTCACGGTGGGGGACTACAGGATATGTGTAATCAAAGGGCACAGACCACAGTGAGGCAAGGAAAATGCATATCTTCCTGTTTTCAGCAGCTGGCTTTGGGGACGCCACACGTGTTCTATTTTTGTTATTGGTTTGCTTGTGCCCTCCCTTTCAAGAAAGGCGATTATCACAGATTATCCCTCTGTCAAGGATATAGTGCAGTGAACTAAAGCAGTGCATACATTTCAGCGTCAAGTAGTGGATAGATTAAAATGTATCATCTCAATTAGTTGGTTGATTTAAGACTATTGCTTCTATAGAAATAGTCTATCAGAGTAACTTTAGTTGCTTATGCATTTGGTTGCCTCAGCAGTCCATAGGGAAAATCATGTGTTTTTGTACAATAAGGATATCTGTTCCTCCATCAATTAAGGGAAAGAGTTCCCTGCATTCAGCAAGGATCAGCTGTATGTCAGTTTAAAAGCACTGCACTGAACCTCCTGAAGGTTTGTAGCCTAAGATGCAAAAGATTGAATATAGTATTTGCAGTTTTAATACAATTGATTTCTGTACTCAGCACGTAAACCACTTTTTTACACAACTTTAAAACCATTTGTCAAGCAAAATGTGTGAGCATGCCATGTTTTAATATAAAACTTGATAATAGAAAAACAAATTGGCATGTAGGTATGAAAGATAGTGTTGCCCTTTGCTTGCTTTGGTGCATGAAGATCAAAATCTGTTGATGTCCCACATATTCTGCATTTCTTATTCTCCCATAACTTAATAGAAGTCTAGATGAACATTTAAATAGATTCTTGGGTTTCAGTTCAGACAAGGGTGACTTAAAAAAAAAAAATCGAAGAGCTGCTTGTAATTAGTTTTTTAAATAAAACTTGGAAGTTTTGCATAATGAGCAAAATGGGAGAATCAAAAGCTTGTCAGGATAGTAAGTGGAAACAGCATTTTAGCAGCACGTATGTCAAATGTAACTGGCAGATGGCATGGCTTCATTGTTAGCTAGCTAGGCTATATATAACTGCACTCTTAAAGGTCATTAGGATTATATTTTTGTGGGGAGTTCATGATTCAGTTCTTGTTGAACACAAAGAATGGAAAAATTTTCTCAAATTGGATTTCTAAACACTGAGAAAATAAAAACGCAAGGTGATAGACTAAGTACTACATTTACTGAATTGAGAGAGACTCAAAGAAAAACAAAATTGAAACACTCAGTACGGTCTGCCCCCCCTTTTTTTTTGTCTACCAGGGGCTATGTGTGTGTGTTGGGGGTGGTGGTGGTTGGTTTTTTAAATGTTCTGGGAGGAATTGGCTAATGTTCACTAATGTGACTGAAGTACTAGATTAACCGTCTTCATGGCTATTTATAGTAATCTCCCTTTACCCAAACAGCCTCTGCTCACTTTTTTTCTTCCATCCTCTTTTCTCTGCTCTTACATATCTTGTTTCTTTGTACCCTTTTACTATTCCTTCTCACTCTTTTTCTACCATATTCTTTTTTCTTCCAGTCTCTGCAAATATTGTTTTTAATGCAAGTACTAATAGAGCTGTCCAGTCTAATTCAACTTCCCCTGTGGTGATGGGAAACTTTGAGAAGCCCCTCCTTCTGAAAGTAGGAAGTTTCTGGAGTATCTGTTAAGCTTTGCAAAGCAGGGCAGCCTTTGAATATTGTCCTACAAGTGTAAGAGAACCACTTCTGATCTGCTCACAATCAGCCTCCAGCATGTAAATTACTGCCAGCTAACTGTATGAGGCCTCTGCTCAGACACTCTTGAGTTACATTGCCGAGCAACACCAATAAATTCCTAGTCCCATACTTCCCTCAGAAAAGTGCGTCTTTTACTGCTTAGCACTCTCCTGAAGAACACAAGCTTATATAAAGTCTGTCATTTTATTTATTGAAAATGATGTGCACAAATCCTGCTATTTCAAATGGAGCTTCCCAAACACTTCAATCTAAGCCAATCGGTAAAGATAAAACAATTTTATTAACTACAGATAGATTTTAAATTATTACAAGTAATGAGGCATAAAAGTCAGAATTGATTACAAGAAAATAAAAAAATAAAACAGCTAGTACGTAACTTAACAAGCTAAGTTCATTCAAAGCCGATGTCTCTCTCATTGCATGTTAAGGAAGGCAGTCTTACTGGCTAAACTCCTTTCAGTCACAATCACTTCCCCCAGTCCAGTGGTGCTTCCTTTGTTATTCAGATGGTGGTGGTGCCACGGGTAGAGAGAAAATGGAAGAAAAAACTTGGGGAATGAGGGCAGTCTGCTCTCTGTTCTTACACTTTGCGAATCATCTCCAGTTGGGGTTCAGGAGACACGAAGCATGTGGGAATGGGAACCTATAGCTGTTTCTTTTACCAAGATGTTAATTTGTGTCTCAGACCCTTTTTCCTGCCAAAGAATAGCCCATGGGTTGGCAATCTTGGGCAGTCCCCATACCAGCCCTGCCCCCGCCCCCACCTTCAGCAGGTGCCCGGGGGGCGCGCGGGAAGAGCAAGGGACAGGAGCCATAGCACGTGTGTGGCTCTTGTGGCCTAAAGCCCCATTGTGTGCTGCTGTGAATGAGTGTGTGCACCATCTTTTGCACGTGTGCTGGGGATTGCTGACCTCTGGAATAGTCACTTAATCAGCTGATGATCCCTTTGATTTCATTGACACCTGGCTGAGGTGTCAGTTTGCCTTTTGTCTCGAGGAACTGGTTTGTGGCCACTTTTCTAAAATTGAATTATGTCTCAGTAATGTTATACAATAGAATTTTATAACTTTACGTACAGTTTACACACATTTTAGCAGGTCAGTAATGATCAGCAAATTGAATTTTCAAATGATATCTCACAAGCCATACAAAATTTGATAGTCTTGTAAAAGGGGTGAACACAGGGGTACAGACTCTCACTTTCGCTTCACTTTCGCTTCAGTTTAAGGCATGACAGTATCTGTATTTGTTTTAAAATGTCACAGTATAACCTCTATTTTCAAACTTAGTTTTGTCTCCTCCATGCTGCTTTTCATTCTGAACGATGCCCTAGGCTTTTATGTTCAACAAGCAATGAGTTCACTTAAATTTAAAAATGCTCGTTAGTTACATTTAGAAAGTGAACAGTAAGTTTGCTGCTGTTTGAAACAGAGGAAGATATATGCTATCTTAATCTAGATTTAGATTCTATCGGAAAATCAATTCTCAGGGAGTAGCTTTTGCAATTTTTATTTAAACTATTAATGTAATGGAACCATAGCTCCCAAAATAATCTTCTCCCACGATAATTGATTGTGACCTCTTTTTTCTGCAGCCAGTAGTTGAGAGCAGTTTTGGTATTGCTTAAGATTTAACTGTATCTAATTTTATCTCTTATCACAATTTTTATAAAAGGTTACTGTATCTTCATGAATCAGTAATAATTTTTGTAATAGTCTCATCTTTACAATTTTTATAAATATCTTACACATGTTTATTATAACTAATTTTTGTCAAGAGCTTCCAAATTCTGAATTGTACATTTTGGCGTTGTTTTACTTTTTGTAACAGATTAATGTACACAATAAAATATATTTTAGAAACTTCTTGACTGAGTGAATTGGCTATTCCAGAGGTCGGCACACGTGCCTTTTCAGAGTGACACGTGGCACCGCTATTGCTCTCCCCATGGCCTCCACGCCCCCCCCCTCCAATCCTCCATGAGTCCCGGGGCCAAAAGATCTGTGTGCATGCTGCGGTTCCTGTCCCTTGCAGCCCCCAGCCTCCTCTGGGGAGTGCGGCGACTAGGGAAAAAGGAGCGGTGATGCATGGGGCTCCTGTCTCCTGCTGGTCCCGTCCCCCAGCTGGGGAGCGTGGGGAGTGCGTCCAGTGGGGAAAAGGAGCTATGGTGTGCGGGATTCCTGTCCCCTGCTGGCCTCGCCCCCCTGCTGGGGAGTGTGGGCAGCAGGAGGCAGGAGCCCTTCTCCCTGCTGGTCCCACCCACGGTACCTACTGAGGGTACGGTGGATGGGGCTGGCACAGGAGCCAGCAAAGATTGCCGACCCCTGGGCTATTCAGTAGTTGAATGTGAAGCTTGGTATACATAGTGGTTCTAAACTGTTTGAAGATTAGCTAATGTTAAGCATAGTTTTCACCTTCTTGTTTTGTTTTGGGATTTTTTTTTTTTTTGGTTTTGGGTATTCATTTTTACAAGTCCTTGTATTGGGTTGTGCGCATGCGCGCCTGTGTAATAAAATTTTGGCAAGGAATTTAATTCATATCCATACTTGGATTAAATCCTTGCTATTATTTACAGGCCATAGTTATATCTTAGAGTATTGCAGTTACTTAACATCAGAATATATATTCAGCATGGTATTGTTACATTTCTCCAAGCTTTCATAAATGCAACTAGTATGTTACTGTTTCATAGTGGGGAGTTTAAAGTTGAACTCTGGGAACATAGTTCACAGGTCCATTTGTAGGGAACACTTTAAAATTGAACTGAGAAGCTATTGTAAATAAATTTGAGATTAGTATCAGAATTAATACCAGTGTTTTAACATTGAATAAATTAAATTTAGATCAGAGTAGTAAAATAGCTGTCAAAGTATTTTTTTAGCATTACACTTTTTTATTTGTAATTATTTTGTAATTAGGAGGATCATTTTAAGTAAAATGCCTTTTTATATATTAGTATATTGTTGTTTGGGAATATATTCTGGTGGATCTCTTGGTAGCGTAATCTCAAGTGCTTCTCTGATCCAAAAGGAAAGAAGCCTGAAAATAGTTATTGAAAGCACAAATATTAATTTCTGTCCTTAAACAGCCACTTAAAAAAAACAAAGCCTTATTTTGAAATTAGTTTACTTACTCCTTGGAAGACTAAATTGTTAGATTACATTGGTTCTTTTGTATTCTTCAATATGATCTTTTGTATTGGCGTTAATATATTTTTTCTTTTTTTTTCTTCTTTTTTTGCAGATATGGACGTGTTGAAAGTGTCAAAATTCTCCCCAAAAGGGGGTCAGAAGGTGGAGTGGCAGCATTTGTGGATTTTGTGGACATCAAAAGTGCACAGAAGGCACACAATTCTGTCAACAAAATGGGAGATAGAGATCTACGGACGGATTATAATGAACCGGGAACCATTCCGAGTGCTGCTCGGGGATTGGATGATACAGTTTCCATAGCATCTCGTAGTAGAGAGGTTTCTGGGTTCAGAGGAGGTGGGGGGGGCCCCACTTATGGCCCCCCACCATCACTTCATGCACGGGAAGGACGTTATGAGCGGAGACTTGATGGGTAAGTTCCAAGGTTTCTCTAGGCAGGTATTTTGTATTTGATATAGTGAGAAACGCAAACTCAAAAATAGGGCCCCCAGATGGATTTAAAATTTTGGGAATTATCTATGTTTCCTATTTTGGGTTGGAAACTGAAGTGATTCCTATCCCAGAGGCTGGTATCTTGTGGATCCATAGAGGATGTTTTCTGCAGCTGGTTGGATATCTACTCTTGAAATAAGGTGATCTTAAGATGGAAGATTCCCTGTGGCCAGCATCGATATTGGAGTTACTCTTCTAGAAGTAATGATTCCATTTTTTGGATAAAATTAAGGCCTTATTCGGATGTATCCCATCTACCAGATGGAGCTATATTGCTGCAGCACAAGTTCCATGTGGAGTATCTTCGGAATACTAGAGTCTAAGAGTATTTGAAAGCTTGATGCCTAGTTCTCAGTTCTTATTATATACAGTTTATATATTAATTGGATTGTCACCAAAAATTTCTAATAGACGTCAGTGATGCAGCACCTTGGATTCTACAAACAGCGTGTAGGCATGGAAATACGTATTGGATGAAGAAGACTGAAGGCAGCTTTTGATGTTTACATTTTGGATCTACATCAGTTCCAGGTTATTGGGATTATTCTTCCTGATGGCATTGGCAAAAAAGAGATGATGGATATTTCTAAATTTTGGAAATTATAGTCATTTTAAAAGTATTGGAATAAGAAACACTGCCTTGAATTTAAAGGATGGTATACAGCCAAGATGTATATGATGGTGTACAGCCAAGGGGAGTGGATTACTATCTAGTATCTTAAAAAGCCATTTGTTACTACACAGTTAAAGGTACTTTAGTTTTAAAGACATGGTGCCAATGATCAGTTTGTGGATACATCAATCAAAATTGACTGGGCTGGATGGTTACAAAGGTGGATAGAGGATACCGACTGGCCAGCTATGATGCATTCCTTCAGACATTGGGTGTACTTCTACCAGCTGTTTGATTCAGACTTAGGGACGGAAATTAAAATAATGGATGTATTTATAAGTGTCTACTGTCTCAAGAACGAAGTCTGGGGGTTTCAGAGTTATGGTTTCAGTTTGGGACTACTTGCTTCCTGTGGAATTTTTTTTGGTCTTGTCACTAAGATTTTTTTTCTTGTTGGTTCATCTAAAATATCACTTGACACCCATGCCCATTAAGAAGGTGGATTACCCCTATAAGAGGGGCCAAAATTGGGGAAGTTATGTTCACAATTCTCTCCCTAGATTTAATTGGGAATATAGGTCGTGTTTCCACACTTGGAAAAGGTTGGTATGCCCTGCCCTGTGTATATTAGCCCCTCTCCTAACCCAAGTCAAACCCTCTCTTTCCACTAACTCCAGTAGTTCTTTGTACTAATAGATCAATCAGAAAAGCACTGTCGCCATTAGATGTTTGGCTCTGCTAGCTCTTGTCTGTCTTCTCTGTCCTTTTAATGGATAACGACTTTGTTCTTTTATGTCAGCTATAATAGAACCTTCTAGAAGTATTGCTTTTTCTGCTACATCATTCAGTTATCTTTCATTGGCTAACATTTGATAGGATACTACATGCAATAATTTATAAAATTTTTGATCTTGTTCCTTCAAAAGGGGGAAAGAGACGCACTTATTTTAGGGCTATTATTAGGGCTTGAAATAGCTTGCAACTATGGGATTTAGAAAACAACATATGATGAAGTATAAGGGTATTCAATCAATTTTAAATAGGGTAGAAGTTATTGGAATTTTATTTTATGTTTTGTTACTGTGGCTTTTTTTTTTTTTTTTTTTTTTTTTTTTTTTAAGAGTTGGGAGGGAAAAAATTCAGTCTAGGCAGCCACTTACTGGTATGCAATCTTCAGGTGAGGCATAGTGTAATAAAATAGAGGATCAGTATAGTGTAGGGATTGGATCCAGGGCCTCTGTGGGGCATATTTGTAAATTACTTGGGTAACTTTTCAAGATATTCATCAACAAAGATTCTAATCCAGCCACCAGTTTGATTGAGCTCTGAAACATTTCCATGATTTTTGATAGAAGACAAATCCTATGATGCTGCAAAAGAGGAGGAATTGTGGCGCTAATAGGGTTGGATCCAGAGAATTGAAGTGGCTGATAATTAATTGGTTCTCAGGAAAGAATCTGAGGAGTAGAAAGGAGAGGTTAAAATGTTCTTCATAAAATAGATAATTAAATTTGGAAGTTAACATATTATAGACACTGGCATATTTATAATTGTACAGCATGTTTCATTCGACACATTCTCTATCATTCTTAAACTGTCATTTTGTAGACACATTGAAGACATACCATCGTGGTACCTGTTGAAATTAGAATACTAAACTTTTTGAAATATTCTGTTAACTTCATCTCTCAGTTTTGCTGTACCCTCCTTTGAGACGGCACACTAACATTCTTAAGAACATAGAGCTGTCCACCAATGAAGTACAACATGTTTTTAATCTTGAAATACAGAATGAATCTTAGCTACTTTAAATCAGTGTATTTCATTGATATGGGGAAGATGTGTAAGGCAGTTGCTCAGGATGCAAAACTGGGAGGGAGGGAAATGGTAGGTGGTGGACCCCTGAAGCTGACATGATATTGTCAGTCCGACTTCTGCGCTGCTGCTGGTGATGGAGCAGCTCTGAAGATGGCACCGCTACTAGCAGTGGCACAGAATGAAGGGTGGCAGTACCGTGCCTGCTGCACTCCATCCCTACAGTGTTTTCATCATTTCTCTTTCCTCCTCTTTTTCTCCCCTCCATGATTTTGTGCCTTAGACGGCTGCCCCACTCACCCCACCCTGGGTACGGTCCTGCCCAAAACACTTCAAGCTCATTTAGTATACTAATGGGGGAAAAAATGTATGTTGCGCACCTCAAAAAGTGTGCAAAATTGTGGACTCTGCAAAGTAAGCTAATTTAAAACAAAATTGCGGTGGAACCCTAATATTGTGGAACCCGCAGTTTTCACAGTATTGTGAATGAAGTAGGACCTTAGATATAACCCCTTTGGAAAGCAGCTTCTTACTTCTTGGTTGTGCTTTGCATTGAGGCTTTCATGACTACAGTCAAATTTGTAATATTTCTGCAGAAGCATAATCAGAAAATGCAAAAAGTTATATCATTAACATTTTTTAAAATTAGATTAACTATGGCGGTAAAAATAATGGCTTAAGTTTAAAGGTTAATTTAAAAATAAAATAATTCAAACAAGGACTCCACACTTGAATGTGAAAAAAATTGGTATATTCTGCTGTGGAGGACACTGGTCATGAAAGTCTAGTTTATGATTAAAAGAAAATGATTGCTCAGCTCTAGTGTAGATGACTATAACTTTGGAGTCAAGTAAACTGTTTAAGCTTGTCAGTGTTTGCTGCTTAGGTTATTGCTGTTTTGTGGAGAATCAGTTGCAAAAATAAAGTCAGTGCTGAAGTGATTGTTTGCATGACTTGCTTTTTGTTTTGCTTAACTTTCTCTGATTGATTAAATATTTTTCCCCCCTTACAAATGCAGGGCTTCAGATAACAGGGAGCGTGCTTATGAACATAGTGCCTATGGACACCATGAACGGGGGACGGGAGGATTTGATCGGACGAGACATTACGATCAGGATTACTATAGAGACCCTCGAGAGCGGACTTTACAACATGGGCTCTATTATACTTCCCGGAGTCGAAGTCCAAACCGTTTTGATGCTCATGACCCCCGTTATGAACCTAGGGCCCGGGAGCAGTTTACATTGCCCAGTGTGGTACACAGGGATATCTACAGGGATGATATTACACGGGAGGTACGAGGCAGAAGGCCAGAACGGAATTACCAGCACAGCAGGAGTCGGTCACCGCATTCGTCCCAGTCTAGGACCCAGTCTCCCCAGAGGCTGGCTAGCCAAGCATCCAGACCTACAAGGTCCCCTAGTGGCAGCGGCTCTAGGAGTAGATCATCAAGTAGTGAATCAATCAGCAGCAGCAGCAGTACCAGCAGTGACAGGTAGGTTAACAACTTTTGGTTATCATGGATGCATTGTTAAATGAAACCAAACGCTGATGAGCTGAGTGTAAAGAAAATCATTATATTATAAAAACCCTCCTCTCTGGACAGCATTAGTAGTAAGAAAACTTGAGGAACAGAAACCTCAGCTATCAAAATATGCCCATTAATTCACAGTAATATCTGGGGAGATTCATTGCAGATTATTTTGAATTTTGTGCATTAATGTAGATGTGAACAGGTATGAAACATAAGAATAATAACAAAGGCAAACCAGGCTATAGTCCTCAAATACTAGTGAATTTGCTGTAGTATACTGTGTAAAAATAAAAAAGCTGTACTGAGATTTCACTACAACCCTTTACCACTATTGTTTTGAGAATTTCTATTAATTTATTTACAAAAAAACTTTATACGGCTAGAAAAGTTTGCTTGTCAAAATCTTTAATATTCAAATTCTGGAGACTTTATATAGTCAATTGCATAATAACTGTCAGGTATAAAATGTACGTGGTCAAAAATAGAGTAATATAAAATCAGAAGCTGAATTTCTTTCAACAAACTGAAATATCCTATTGAACTAATTCTCAGGCATCATCATCTTGAATTGTAATAAATGTAAATGGGTTTGCAAGCTTAACAGCCTATCAGAAAAGTAATCATAGAAAAGTAGAACTAGAAGGGACTCTGATGGGTCATCTACTAGTCTGTCCTCCTATCCTGGGGCAGTACTAAGTCTAGTTGGACAATCCAGGACTAGTATTTGTCCAATTTGTTCTTAAAAACCTTTACTAACAAAATTCCACACTCATGGTAAAGCAAAATGCAACTGACTGTTTGGTAAAGAGCTCAGTTGCTAATTAAATAGGGCAGGTTTCTAGAACTGAAAATATTTCTCTTGCTAAAGCAAAAATACTGAAAATCATTCTTTTTAAGAAAATAGATGTTTAAGCCATAATGTTCTTTTGGATGGCCTGATTCTCTTCGTAAACAGAATTTTATAAGTAGTAAATCACTAATCAAAATAATTACTCTAATCAAACATAACTGCTTGAACTAAGTCCAGAAGGTAGAATGATTTTGGAGGGAAACTGCAAGGGGAAAGAAAAAACTGGGTTTCTGCTCTTTTTGACTTCTTTATGATGTATAAAAAGGGCCTGAGAAGATTTATTTTCTTCTAATTATTTATTTTTAAGTAGGTCCGCTGTTTTTAATTTAGAAATTCAGCTTATATAGGTTGTAAGACTATAAGTGGAGAACTAGTAAAATGGTGACTGCAAAAGCAACTGAGAGGAGAAAGGATATTAAATCAGACTTTTTAAAACTTTGTGGTTGGCTTGTCTCTAACTCCTGTTTTTCAATGACTAATTAACATTTGAAAAACAGGAAGCATTTTGTTAAAGATTTAATGTTTTCATACATGATAGAACTTGAAATAAACACCACTGAGACCTCCTAGAGGTCTCCAGCAAAGCTAGAGAAGATGAAATGTAATGTGACTGATGATATCTATGAAGATTAAAATAGAAGTGAGAAAAATATCTATGCTTTCAGGTGGTTTTTTTCCATCAAAAAAGGAGAAAAAAAGACAGAAACCCAGTTCGTCCTCATATTTACTGGATACAAGTGTTGAGGCATTGAACTCTCCAACTTGTAGTGAAGAAATATTACAGAAATGAACACCTAAGTATTGTCCTAGTGAAACAAAGTGAGTTTTTAATAAAAAACTATCAGTATCAGTTATGTTTTGCCAGTTAATTTTCCCAGTAACTTTTATCTTTATGCTGCTAGACTAGATGTTTCCCTGGAAAAGGGAAGTTTGGATGTTTTGATTTTATGACCAGAGCTGTGAATTCAGACACAGTGAAGTAAGTACTTTTATGGATGGTGCCTTTTGTCCTGAAGGAGCAAGGTGCTTTTACACGCCTTACAAACTATGGAATATAAAATAATAAACATGAGTGTTTACATCATAAAACATACACCTCATCATAACAATACATTTCAAAAATGACTTAAAAAAAATCCTCAAAGCACTTAAGTAATAGATATCTTCTTCAGGTGTCTGATGAAGTGGGATTTTCTCCCACGAAAGTGCATGTGATAAATAAAATTTGTTAGTCTTTAAAAGTGCCACAGGATTCCTTTTTTGTTTTGCTGACCTAGACTAACATGGCTACCCTTTTGGAATATGTCAATAGATCTCGTTACTTTTAAAATTCTTGTTAACAGTGCAGATCTATGGAGAATGAAATGCACCCTGCTCTGGTTTCTATCATCCATAGAATTGTTTACCAAGTTGCAAATGCATTCCCCATTGCTCCAACGGCTGTAACTAAAGGGAGAATTTCTCCTGCAATAAACATAAATGCCATTGGTTGACTCATAGATTAAATGAAGGCATAAACTGTAGTAGTGTGTCTTGGTGCTTCTGGAAAAGCTGAGCTTCTTTTATGGCTTGGTCATTAGTGGAAGATGGTTAAATGTGAGCATTTAAAATTTTGAAATTTCTAAAAACACTGTGAATTCTGAGGTTGGTTGGCATAAAAGTGAAAATTACCAGGAGCGTATCCAAGATAATTCTCTCCCTCAAGCCTTTTCTCCTTTTTCAGTTGTGAAGTAAACTGTATTTTTGTACAGAGGGAAGCCACTTCTAGACCCAAATGCAGATGTTAAAGCCAAATTTTGGGAGCTTCAGGATGCTGAGCACTTTAAAAATTTTTTATCCCTTTGGCAGTTATCTAAGATACCATGGAACAGTGAGCAGAAAAATAATTACGATGTATTTTAGTTTCATTCTTTGGAATATGTATACCATAGGAAGAGCCATATGAACTAAATAAACATTAAGGTTAGAAAGCTTTCCTTACTTGGACAACGGGCGGGTGCTCTGCATGTTCTAAAAATGTAAACAAACCTTTGTCCTGCGTAGGTTTGGAGTGTGTTGAATTCCACTTCAGTTAAAATATATATAGAAAATGAAGTTTAAGAAGTCTTTTGTTGTTGTTGGATGCTATGCGGGGGGGAGAGGTTGTTTGTAATGAGAGGTACAAGGAAGTAATTTAGAAGATAAAAGACAGTGAATATAGACCATTATTTTCTCATAAAAGATAAGCTAGGAAAGCTGACTATGTGAAAATGTCTGTATGATTTCACGGGTGGTTGTTATAGAAGGAACAACCGTGCATGGCTCTAAGAAATAAAACTTACATTTAGAAGTTTTACTTAGAAAGGTTTCTGTGTTCTTTTGTTTTTGTTATCCTAGGTCACCCTACACTGCTAAAAACAGTGAATTGTATTGTGGAGAAGTTTTTTGGTGGCATTGAAGGGAAAAATGGAAATTGCATTTGTTTTTCCTATTACCAGCAACTTTTTATTCTCAACATTCTTGTGATTTTCACACGCACGACAAATTATAAATTGGCAAACACATTTTTGTGGTGTATTATGGAAAAAATAGAATATGCATGAAAAGTAGGCTGTAGTCCCAGTAGACGCTACAGCAGGGGGTACATAGCTCCTACCTTGCTCAGTCTATTGAAAATAAGCTTTGTTAGACAGAATTTTATTTTCTGCTCCAATTTCTTATTCAATTGTGTTTTAGTAAACTAAATATTCATTCATTCATTCTTTATATTTTTTGTTCTACATTGTTTTTTCTTAAGTTAGTAATTTCATAAAGTCAAATGGCTTGGCACATTTCTTGTAGTTGCCTGTGTTTTGTTTTTTAAAGCGTTGATTCAGCAACATATTGAAGCATCTGGTGTTTAAAATTAGCTACATGTGGAAAAGTACCTTTTCAATAAGGGCTTAAATATCTTTCCAAGTCCTGGTAGAAGTGTGTTAGATCTGCTAGATACTGCAGCTCAGTAAAAAAGCTTTTGAGCAGATACTAAAAAAGGAAGAGAAATCATTTTGCATTTTGTTTGTGTACAGATAAAGTAACTAGAGTTCCTCCCCCTTCTTTATTTACAAGAATCTTTGTTCAGAGTTTAAAGTTCAAGGTAAGGTTTTCAAGTTTATGACCTCGTTGCACAATTAGCAGTGATTTGCAATGTAAGCTGCAAGCTCTTGTCCAATATTATAGTACCAGACTCAGCATAGATGCAAAGTAATTATGTTCATTTCAAAAATAATTTGTAGAGTTCATTTTTCTAACACTAAATTAAATGTACAGCAAGAAATTCTACTTAGTGTCTGAAAGTGAATTTGACTTTATGCCATTTACAGTGTTCACAAAGTTGTTGTAATAGGTAATTTATAGATAAGTTATTTTATTTTATTAAAAAATTAGTTGGTAGAAGATAACTGTAGTGTTGCTTATGGTTCTTTAACACAAAATATACAAAAGAAAAATGCTGTTACAAGGAAAAACAAGTGCAACAGAAAGTTAAACCTTTCTTGGGAACATGAAATCTAGAATATATTCTGTTTTATTTGGTTGGTGAATATATTTGCATACTGCTGAAGTGAAAGTAGAAAATAGCGAATTTAGTTTCATTACATAATGCTGACTTTTCCCTACCATCGTCCCCTCCTCCTGCCAGCTTGTCTGCCAGCTACTGATGAGTCATTGACTTAATGGGATTTAGGATTTTTGAGTGGGTTAGGAGATGTCTATGCTTGGGATAGTTGAAACATTCTTTAGAGTTTAGGCTAACTGCAAATGTAGATATTTGGATACTGAGAGCTGGTCTTGACCACTGAATAAACGATTTCCATACAGATAACTCGTATGGAATGAAGACAGACCTTCAACACAGTGTTAATTTTGACATCTCTTTATATACACACATGAAAATTCTTGCTATTTAGATTAATTTAGCTAATGCTCCTATTGTATTGGAGAGATTGGGTCCAAGAGTAATAGGTTTGTTTGGTTTTTTTAAAATTGCTTTCTTTTTGAGTATTTATAGCAAGAAAATACTTTTCCACCGGTGAAATTTCAAATCTTCACTTTTTGTTCAGATAGTCATATGCCACTTAGATGTTATCTTAGAATTAGGAAAGGTGAATTATAGAAAGAAAAATATTTACTATAACAAATCCAACACTAGTGTCCTCTGTTTTATAGCAGCATCCAACAATTTCATTTTTTTCTTTCTTGTACTTTTATTGACATTTTTGTCTGTTACATTTAATCTAAATATTGTTAGCTTATCATCTTTAAAAATGTCACCTTCAGAAGTATATCAGGTTTCTTCAAATTGACTACATGCAGAAATATTTCAGATGGCTTTAAAGAAGGTAGAGGAGTCTTGGTTTTTAGAGACAGAAATGCAGAGAAGACGACACCTCTTCCTTCTTTAAAGCCATCTGAAAATTTCCTGTCTGGGTGGGGGTGTGTGTGGGAGTGCGTGTGGGTGGTTTGATATATATCGTCTACTCAGAATAGTCAATAATGTTCATGTTCATATATGCAAAATAATTATATGACCATTACATGATCTCCTCCCAACTGGTAAACTAAATTCTAAATATTGAGGTTTAGGCTTATTCTCTGGGAAAGAAACCAGGAACGGCCTACTAGTCATTTCATTGTCTGAGGGTGGTAACACTATATTTCTGAAGGCAGAGAAACACAAATTCGAACACTAAAACTGTTAGGTATTTATTTATAGAGATGTAGAGGTTAGAACACATTCACATGGTATTAGTTCATCTGGAGCCCTTAGAGTAATCTATTAAAAACGTGCATTGCATAATAGGTTTTACTTTGTTCTGAAACACTGCTAATTTTACTTGCCTAATACTTTCCAGAAACATTATAATTCACTTTCCAAAGGGGTAGCCGTGTTAGTCTATTGTAGAAAGACAACAGAGTCTTGTGGCACTTTTAAAGACTAACAGATTTATTAATCGCATGAGCTTTCGTGGGAGAAAATCCCACTTCCACGAAAGCTCATGCGATTAATAAATCTGTTAGTCTTTAAAAGTGCCACAAGACTCTGTTGTCTTATTATAATTCACTGTCTATCATCATATTGTGAACTGATCAGCAAAATGGGGTAGCTACTTTGGGGTAATTTTGGTCAAAAGTGCATCAAGTGTAAATCACTTGCATTTGCAAAGAATACATTGTTGATGTTTGAGTGTTGAATAAACAGCCATTTGGCTTTGTTATGGGGATTGCTATCATTTAGTCTTATATAGGGCATTTTTAATTTAGCTCTGTTAGATGTTATATTCAACATCAATACTCATATTTATGACAAACCTTTATGTGCAATTTTAAAAAACAAACCCTCTTTTAAAATATTTTTCTGGGTTTCCATTTCCCAAAGATATTTGCAATGAAATATTTTAAAATAAATAGATTTGTTAGTCTTTAAAAGTGTCATGAGACTCCGTTTGTTTTGCAATCAAAATGGTGACTGAAAGACTTTCTACCTCTTTTCTGATGTTCATGTGACACTTAGCTAGAATTGCTCGAAGTGATTACTTCAGTTTGTGTGTGGACCTGGGGTGAGGAAAGGGGTTTAAAAAAAGCTGTATGTGAAGTTAGGAATGACTCACTCTTCATGCACTTTAAGGAGTTGCTTCTATTTAATATCTTTCTGGCAGTAAAATAAGAGCTAGTCAGTTTACACTTTTCAGAGCAGATCAGCAGAGGGGATTGTATACTGATGATGAGAGAGTTAGCTGTATCTGAATAGCGACTCTTAGTGAGGAAGGATTGGGGAAAGCAAGGATTGCTTGTTTGTGTCTCTCCAGAACCAGTCTGAACTGGAATCATCCAGTTTGATTTGGCTGAATGCCACCTCCCAGAGGCTGGATGTGAGCTGTGCTTCCTCCTGCCTAATTTCTACAGAGCAGGAGGGGGACGGGCAGGGAGAGCCAGCAGGGTTTCAGTCATGTGACAGGCAGGAGTCTGGTTAGCTTTGTGGGGGAAGGGATATGCTTACAAATGGGAAGTGTAAAGTGGTAGGTGCCAATTAACCTGGATATGTTGCTGGGGAGGTGGCAGTTTAGATACAGCAGTGATAAACATGGGGTATAAAAGAATGAGTTACTTCAGAAGCCTCCCACTCTACCGTGTTTTCAACTGAAAAAGTTAAACTTGTAAACGGTTTCTACAATGAAATTTTCTTTCTGCCATATGTTGTATGTGCGCTGCAGTGTTGAATTTGTCATTTGAATACCAGAAATTAATTATAGCTGCCCCTGGTTGGACCTTGATAGTTAAGTGTGTTGGTTTAAATTTTTTTTATCAGTTACTTTTTCGTCATAGTTTAAATGTTGCTGTTAAATTGTGCTTTGGGCTAAAAATTTCCTATATGTGTTTTTGGCTTGGAAGCAGTTCATTTAAAAAAACAAACTAACTTGGGGGTTTTGATGTAGTTCATAAACAAGGAAAATCAAAACTAAAGATGAAATTTTGTGTTAAACATATCCTTATTATGCTAAGTATTTTAGCATCCTATGAAGATTATAACGACTAAACAATTTTTAAAAAGCATCATTGTATTTGTAGCAGACTTTTAACTCTAAATAAATAAATAAACAGAGCATGCTGTTACAGCCTGACCTGATCCTATGTCATACACTCCCCTACATTTAATTTCCTCCCATTCTGTAAGTTTCCCATCTTCAAAGCGTCTGATGAAGTGGGATTTTCTCCCACGAATGCTCACGCGATAAATAAATCTGTTAGTCTTTAAAAGTGCCACAGGACTCTGTTGTTCTTCCATGGCAGACACTTGACAAGGGAAGAACTTCCAGAATGTATAGACATGCAAGTTATAAACATAGCACAATATGAAACCACAAAAAGGAGGCAACTTCAGAGCAATCTGCCCTGACGGTCATCAGATTCTCTGGGACAAGTACTCAAATGGCACAGTGGGGCTCAGGTTGAACTCCAATGTGTGGGCTGAATGGATTGCTGTAATCTCGTTAGCTGCAGGAGCAGCTGCTGTTGGTTACCTAGCATACACAAGATTCCTCTCTAAAGACAAATTCTGCAAGGCAATGGTAAATCTCCATATCCAGAAAGATAACCCTAAGGTAGTCCATGTATGGAAGATCTGAGAAGCAAACCCGTGTATTATTGTTGCTGGAAGTCTAAGAAGTTTCCATTGTGTGATGATTCTCACATGAAGCATAATGACAAAACTGGAGACAATGTTGGGCCTCTGATCATCAAGAGAAAGGAAGCGTAAACTGGATTGTTTGAGAGCGTGATTTGTCACAATGTTACTAGTACTCAAGAGCAGGAAGAGCTCTAGCTCTTCTGATTCTTTTTGTAAAGAACAAGAAAGAAGAAATCTGAACCTACTTTAAAAAAAAAAAAAAGTCAGTAAAAGAATAGCTTGTTTCCTTTTCCTCTTCCAGGAGGGAATAATCCTATCTGAAGAAGGAAGAAGTGCATGGTAGGCTATACATTTTTTAAAAGAGGTAATGGTATAGTAGTTTATACTTGATATATGGAAGAATTAAAAGATGCAAAGCCACCTAAAGTACTTCCCATTAGCCATTACAATTAAAGGGAAATCTCTAGCTCCCTTTCCACTTTTTCTTAAATGATGCAGAGATGGAAGATCCCTGTAAACCTGGGACTAAAATTGCAAATTTACAGAGTCCCCACAAAGAAACTATTTATAGATTTATTTTTTCCTGAAGATAGAGTCAGTAGTGAACATTCCTAGTCAGGCACTACAATACCTTCCATAGGAGAAATTCCTCCTTAAAGAACCAGGATACAGGAAGGTAAGAGTTCTTTTTGAGCCGTAGCTGTGTGGCGATAACACTTGTCTTAATAACAATATACTGTGCTCACTCAGACTATTCTAACCTGGGCATGAATTGATGGCAACCAACTTGCAAAGGAGGGGAAAATAAATCTCCCAAAAGATCTCTCAGATCTCACATTGCATGTTTTATTGGATGCACTCAGATTTCCAGACTACTTCTGGTCATAAGAACCTAAGAACATAGTTGTTATCACTCAAGGAATGAATCTTGGAGTCATTGTGGATAGTTCTCTGAAAACATCCACTCAATGTGCAGTGGCTGTCAAAAAAAGGTATCGGAATGTGGGGAATCATTAGGAAAGGGATAGGTAAGACAGAAAATATCATGTTGCCTCTCTGTAAATCCATGGCATGTCCATATTTTGAATACTGTGTGCAGATCTGGTTTCCCCATTAAAAAAAAGATGCATTGGAATTTGGAAAACGTATGGAAAAGGGTAACTAAAATGAACAAGAAAAACTTGTATATGAGGAGAGATTATTAAGATTGAGGCTTTTCACCTTGGAAAAGAGACAACTAAAGGGGAATATCTATAAAACCAAGTCTGATGTGAAGAAAGTAAATAAGGAAGTGTTATTTACTCCTCATAACAATAAATAGGAGTCACCCAATGAAATGAATAAGCAGCAGGTTTGAAATGAAAAAGAACAAGTATTTCTTCACACAACACACAGTCAAACTGTGGAACTCCATGTCAGAGGATGTTGTGAACGCCAAAACTATAACAGGATTGAAAAAAGAAGGTAAATTCATGGAGGATAGATCAATCAATGGGTATTAGCCAGGATAGGTGAGGGTTGCTGTTTCCTAGAGGCTGGGAATAGGTAGCTGGATGGATCCCTTGATGATCACATGTTCTGTTCATTTCCTCTGAAGTACTTGGTATTGGCCATTATTGGAAGATTGGATATTGGGCCGAATGGACCATTGGTCTGTTCTTATATTCTTATGGAGTTCAAATCTTTAAAGAATCAATAAAGTCAAGCTACACATGGAAACTCTGAAGTTTGTTTTAGCCATGTTTCCTCACAGATTTTTTTAACTTCAGTATACATGAAAGAAATTAATGTACATATCCGAATTCAGGATAACCACAATTCCAATACAAAGAAGTTTCTCTATGTTGACATAGGTCTGGTTCTACATGAGGGTGCTTCAAATGTCTCTTTCCTCTTCATCCTTAGATAATCTCCAACATAAGCAGCAAAGATGGTGATTATACAGGTCATGCTCTCCTGCAAATGGTGGCTAATACTCCACAAGTTATCTGAAGGCTGTCTCCTGGATGTAGAGAGACCTATAACTGTGCACATAAAATAGGGTTGGAAGGGAGTGCCCGGGTCAGTCTAACCCCTGCCAAGATGTGAGGTTTGTTGTCTAAATCAACAGACATCTACATGGGAATGTCAAAACCAATTTTTTTGTATATTAAAAAGCAGGAACTGGTTAGAGCTCCAGTCAGATCATCTAGAATTTACAATATTAAGGAAGAGACAAATTGGGCACATACTGGGGTGATGGACAATATAATGTCAAAAATCCGACTGTGGTGGAGGAATAGAAATCATGTCTGTTTTACGAGAAAGGAGAGTAGTCCATTTAAAAAAAGGAGAGTGAGAGAAGTGCAGAGCAGACTGGTTACGTTTCTCCAGAAATGAGTAGGTGAAATTGAACTTCTCTTCTTCACTACAGCAGTCTGGGGATCCAGTGCTAAACTTGTTTTTTTTGTATAGAACAAATTAAATGACTTGTAAATTCCTCTGCAGGAGAAGAAACCCACCAGCTCTGATAACATGAACATTATTCCAGACATGACCCAAAGAGCATCTGTGCTTTACCACCTATTCCATTCCTCCTGAAGATAATAGTAATAAACAAAATGGAGGTGTGGTGTGTTTTGGTGTGGTGGGTGTTTTGTTTTTCATTTTTATGATTTAAAGAGAAGGCATGAAAATGTTCTGAAAATTTTTAATGTTCAAAATAGTAGGTCTTGCTTTATCCTATTTTTTTCAGTCTGATTTTATTGATGACTGGAAAACTAATGTAGTTTTGACATCACAAGAGACAGATTTGAGTATTGAGAAGGGACTCTTAGGTCACACTGTTTAAAGTTCTGGGTTTCTTTTTAATTGGCATTATTAATGCTGCTGAAATTTTGGAATAGAGCACTCTTTGTGAATCATTCTCTAGTCCTGCAAAGAATCCTGGAGCAAGAGTAAGGGAGATCAGATTTTCTGTTCCTGAATTTAAGGTAAACAGACATGGGATCGTTGTAGTGTTATTGTAGATAATACATTTTACTAAAGCAACTTAGATGTTTTAAAGTCTATATTCTCCACAAGCTATAAATATTGTAGCCAGTACACAGTCTGAGCAGGTGAGCTTTGCATTCAGGAATTGTTTGGAAGTTGGAAGAAATCTTCCTCCCTTCCATAGGCTACTATATCAGAATGCCTGCTTCAAGGCTCATATATTCATGGCTTGAGTAGATTTTTGCTAACTGTGTGCAACCACTGATATGTAGTTTTGAAGAATGAGGAGGAAAAGCCAGTGGATCAGTATAGCTCTGGATACATAAGCCCCACCTCTAAATTCTCCTGTGCATGCTCTAAATCCTGCCCCTGTTTCTCCTTCCTTCACCCTCCCAGTTTGGTAAAATGGAACTGTTCTAGTTTTGCTGTGGCATGGGATCCTTGTCTGTGGATCAGAATTTACTCATTAGCGTATCTGTGTACAAAAGTTCGTAAGCCCCCCCGCTCCCTCTTGTGTACTATTGATGAGATAGGTGTAGGGTTATATCAGGAAATCACAACACATTATTGCTGAATTATTATAAAACAGTGTTTTGAAAAGGATAGAGACGAAGGAACTACAGACCGGTCAGCCTTACCTCAATCCCTGGGGAAATCATGGAGCAGGTCCTCAAAGAATCCATCCTGAAACACTTGGAGGAAAATAGAGTGATCAGGAACAGTCAACCTGGATTCACCAAGGGCAAATCGTGCCTAACCAACCTGATTTCCTTCTATGATGAGATGACTGGATTTGTGGATGCGGGAAGAGCCGTTGACGTGGTATACCTCGACTTTAGCAAGGCTTTTGTTACGGTTTCCCACAGCATACTTGTCGGCAAATTAAGGAATTATGGGTTGGATGAGTGAACCGTAAGGTGGATGGAAAACTGGCTAGATCAATGGGCTCAGCGGGTAGGAATCAATGGCTCGATGTCTAGTTGGCAGCTGGTAACGAGTGGAGTGCCCCTGGGGCCAGTTCTATTCAACATCTTCATTAATGATCTTGATGATGGGATAGACTGCATGCTTAGTAAGTTCGCGGATGACACCAAGCTGGGGGGAATGGTAGATACTCTGGAGGGCAGGGACAGGATCCAGGGAGACTTGGACAAATTGGAACACTGGGCTGAAAGAAACCTCATGAGGTTCAACAAGGACAAATGCAAAGTCCTGCACTTAGGACGGGAAAATCCCATGCACTGATACAGGCTGGGGACCGATCAGCTAAGTAGCAGCACTGTAGAAAAGGACCTGGGGGTTATGGTGGATGGGAAGATGAATATGAGGCAACAGTGTGCCCTTGTTGCCAAAAAGGTCAATGGCATATTAGGCTGCATCAGTAGGAGTATTGCCAGCAGATAGAGGGATGTGATAATTCCCCTCTATTCGACACTGGTCAGTCCGCATCTGGAATACTGTGTCCAGTTTTGGGCTCCCCACTACAGAAAGGATGTGGACAAATTAGAAAGAGTCCAGCAGAGGGCAACAAAAATTATTAGAGGGCTGGGGCACATGACTTATGAGGAGAGACTGAAGGAACTAGGCTTCTTTAGTCTACAGAAGAGAAGACTGAGGGGAGATTTGATAGCAACCTTCAACTACTTGAAGGGGTGCTCCAAAGACGAGGGAGCTAGGCTGTTGTCAATGGTAACAGAGGACAGAACAAGGAGTAATGGTTTCCAGTTACAGCTGGGGAGGTCAAGGTTGGCTATTAGGAAAAACTTTCTCACTAGGAGGGTGGTGAAGCATTGGAATGGGCTACCTAGGGAGGAGGTAGAATCTCCATCTTTGGAGATTTTTAAGGCCCTGTTAGACAAAACCCTGGCTGTGATGATTTAGTGGGAGTGGTCCTGCTTTTTAGCAGGGGGTTGGACTAGATGACCTCATGAGGTCCCTTCCATCCCTATGACTCTATGATTCTATGAAGGACTTTTGAGCTTCTAGTGTTGCCAATAATGTGTTTCGTAATTTAATCAAGTGAGAGGCAAAACGTAACAGAATTTTTCCACTTTATGTGGGGTTTGTAATTTGACAGAGGAGTACTTTACCTTATTTACAAGAAACCTTGAACTTTAAAAAATGTTTGTGTGACTTACATAAATATAAATGCTTTCATCCACTTTACATTTTACCTGATGATAAACTTTTTGTGCTTGCTCCTTTCAAAAAGAACTCTGAAGTTGCAGATGTTTTTTTTTTTTTTTTTTAAATCTAATTACATCCAGGAAAGATGTTTCTTTGTAGTTCCATCAGTTCTTTGCAAGCTTAAATTGAAAATTAACCTCAATGTACGTCCCGTCATTTTATATTGTACGTAGACTAAGGTCATAAAACAACATTATGGACTGGATTCTCCATTTCTCTGTATCTTGTACGGTCCTCGCCATAAGTGTAAAGCAGATGTTAAAGGCTATCGGATCAGAATGGTGGTGGCTTACCTTTCCTTTGCTTTAGTTAACTGACTATCCGAGGGTCAAGGCAATGGAGAATCAGGGCCCATGTTTCTGTAGTCAGAATTATCCCTTATATACATATTCATTCTTACTGTGATTATGAAACAGTTACTTTGTCCATTTTTCTTTTTCATTTCAATGTTTTGACAAAGATGACCATTTTTAGAAGTGCTAAACTTACACAATGTGATATCTGCCATAAATGGAATTTCTATATTAAGCCCTCTGCATGTTCTAAATTTTGCTTAGGAGGCATTTGTTTATCAGCTGTGTATCTTGGCATTGGTTTTAAATGAAACTCCCATCTGAAGAACAATTGTGTTTGTTTGTCAGCAAGGATAGATGATTTTAAATTCACTTTTAAGCCTACCAGGCTAGAAATTCAACAGATGACATTTTATTTAATTGTTAGAACAACATTTTGAAGATGGAGAGAAATATTAATTCTGCCTTCTGGGGACCTGATTCACCACTGTATTATTGCACTTTTACATTGAAATGGAGCTATACCAGCATAAGACTGAAATATCTTCGTGGTGAATCACATCCTGTATTTTTAAGGGACTAAACAATGTTTTAAAAATGATACAATAATAAAATTAACTTTTTTTGATCGCTTCAGATTTTTAGTGTGTATGGGAAACGCTTTCTTCTTGAAGCATTATCAGCAGTGCTTCTAGACAAGATATTATATATTGACAAAGGTGATATAGTTCAAAGTGTTTTACAGAACAGTTTTAAGAAATATTGGCTCTCGGGAACTGACTTTAACAGGCGGGGAACCTCCCCCAAACTTCACTTACACCTTGAGTCAACATACAATAAAATATTTAAGAGCAGCAATTTTTAAGCCTTTCTTTTAAAAGGAGGTGGGGGTGGGGGAAGGCAACAAACTCTAACTTTTGCATTAATCTTTTTGTAACAGAAGTATTTTCACAATAAATTAATAAATCTTTTAGTGAAAGCACTCCAGGAGTTTTATTTTTAATGATCTCAGGGCTTTGCTTTATTTTTTAAAGGGGTTGTGATTTCATGGTTAGAATACATGAGTCTGAGACAGGAGATCCAGTTTCTTTTCCTGCTCTCAGAGACTCAGAGTGATGTTAGGCAAGGCATTTAACCTCTTTCTGCCTCAGTTTTTCTATTGGAAAAATAAGAATCGTAACACCTACCTACCTGCCTCTCATGGCTGCTGAACTTGAATTTTTAAAAATATCTAATCCATTTTTAGGTGGATATAATGAAATATTAATTTAGGTTATATACAGATAGTGGGTGAAAGTTGTTTATTTGCTATTTTATGACTATTTCACGCCAACGGGTTGGAAGCAATTTATTCTAAATTGAGTAGGGCCACTCTCCTAGTCAATTATTCTATCTCTTTGCAAGCATTCTTCTTAAAAATTTCCATCACTATATTAACATCCATGCAAGCAACAGACAGTGGGAGCATTAGTGTAGACCCACCCACCAGAATTTTAAACACTGAATGAAACCCCATTTCATAGACATCGGTGAGAGTTTTGCCCTAGACTTAGGGCGGGCCAAGCATCCACCCTCTGTTGCATAAACACTAGTTAAGATCCAGCAGCCCGTCTGCCTGAGTGCTCCAATGCATGGTTGTAAACACCAACTAGAAATGTACCCATGGATATGTATTTGTAGGGCCTTGGAAAAATTTAAGAAAAATGCTAGTATAGGCAATGCTGTAGTGCAGTGATTCTTAAAATGGGGACTGTGATTCCTAAAGGGGTTGCAGAGTTATTTTGGGGACGGGGGGGACGGGGGGGGGGTGCAAGCTGTCAACCCCTGCATGAGCCAGTAAGGTAACATGACATGGGGGGTAAAGTCATCACTTGGGGAGGGGAAAGGGTGTTCCAGCATAAAAAGTTTGAGAACCCTTGTCATTGGCAGCTATTCTCAAATAGGGGGTGTTACAATAACTTAGTCTAATTAGAAACGATAGTAACATAAAACTGCTTTTTATGTGAGTTAAAATCAGTCAAGTAAATTAAAAATTGTATAGATCTTATTGTCATGCACATAATCTTGTGTAGCAAGAATCTGTCTGTCCATATCTGTTTATCATGCGTTTCCCACTATTGTGGTACGAGTACCCTATTCAGACTTCTAAAAGTTACACTTAGTGTGGCTTTCAAAAGTGCTCAGCCTTGGTCTTACTCTGCTCCCACTGAACTTAGGGGTAAAAGAGAAGGGTTGTTGATTGTCTTCATCCCTCCTTGCCTCATATTCGCCCCTTGTGTTCATCCCTTGACCTCTTGGTAGAGGTTTCCCACAATTAAAGTTGGTTCTGAAGCTGGTGAGCTTCAACATTACTTTGTTTTTCCCTAGCATTGAGTTCTGTTGGCTGTGGCCAGCTGTTGAGGAAAGGTCTTTTTCCTGCATTCACGAGTTTTATTTTTGAGCTTTGTTAGTTGCTTTGTTTCTAAGTAAAGGTCATGATTGGAGTAGTGGTTTCTCAGGTAACTTGAGCTACTTATAAAGGTCTTTGAAAATTAATAAAACAAAAACACCAAACCTACTCCTGATTGACATAGTTATGCTGCCAGAATCCACAGTGTAGATACTCCGCTGACGAGTGCTGCTTCTGAGTGCCTAGGGAGGTGACGGTTCTGTGCTGTTGATGTGGGCCATAGGGATATAGCTTTTGTAATGCAGCCATAGTCTGAGTAGATAGTCTGCTGTATTTTGAACCAACTGGAAATTTTAGGCAGAAATCTTTTTGGAAGTGATTGATATTTTGGAAGTGGCAAATTTTTGAAGTGATTTTCTCCCATTAGCATCATTTTCATGTGTTCGCAATGATCAGTCAGTTGTTTTTTTTAATGAAGATTTTGATATTTTCTAACCATACTAATATAATAATATTCCTATTTATTCATATTATTCTGGGATGAAATTAAAAGATAACATTGTAAAACCCCAATCATCCGGGGTTAAAAATATTCTAGTTACTCCTGTGGGGGGTGGACCCTGAGCCCACTGACCAGAGTCACTGAAGGAAGGGACAAGTAATTTAAAAAATGAAATAAATACATTGCATTATTCAGCTGTACCAAGAAATTACAAAAATCAACATGTCCTATTCCCTTGGTGTTAAAATATGTTTCTTTGTTTTTTTAGGTTTAGAATTATAAAGCACTCCAGCTTGAAATTACTATAGGATTCCTTTCTGGTTATGTGACGAGAGGAAAAGCAGAGGGATAAGACGGTATCCTAGTTTTCTTTTTCAAGTGCTTGCATGTGTCCATTCCACATTAAGGGTGCGCATGTGCCGGGCGTATAGTCACTGGAAATTTTTCCCTTCAGTGATACTTGTTGTCTGGGTTCTAGCACCCTTTGGTGCCTGGTGTTCAGGGCATGGCATAAGGGAATGACCAACCCTGCACCCTCAGTTTCTTCTCACCTCCTGTAAAGGTTGCTGAAACTGCCCCTCACACTTTGGCTGGCAGTCCTCAGTGGCTCTTGTTTCTCTCTCCCTTTCTTTTTTTTCTCAACCAGTTGTTGTTTTTCTCAGTTTTGGATTTTAGTTGATCATTGTAAACAATTAGTTGGACTTTTGCAACTGAGAAGAATTTCCTCGGCTTCTGGAGCCAGGCACGCCTCAGCGGCTGGGCTTCAAACCTGTGTATGCCTCCTGTGGCAAGACAGTGCCTGTGAGCAACTCACGTTCCCGCTGTCTGAAGTGTTTGGGTGAGATTCTTATACAAGATCATTGTCAGATCAGCTGCCGGTTCAAGCTGCATAAAAAGGACAGGGATGCCAGGCTGAAGTCCCTCCGGATGGCAGCATCACTTAGAGCATACTTGGGTCTGAGCCGTTTGGACTCAACACCAAGTACCTTGGTGTTAGTGCAGAGTGCTCTTTCTGCTGCACCCGATGCTCTGCACCATTCCCCATCACCAATGCTGGAATGAAGCATAAGAAGCAGCGCTCTAGGAGAGAAAGGACAGGCACAGGGAGTGCTGTGTCAGACCATTCTCATGCCTCTGCTCCACAGGTTGGAACAATGACTCCACCCTGTCTGCAGGCTCCATTGAGTCTGTTGCTGGGCCAGCTGCCGGCACTGGGGGGCATCACAGTACCATCCATCGTGGAGGTGTATGTTGCAGCCAGGAGCTGCTGGTGCTTTCAGTACCATTGGTGCCAGCAGAGAGGGTGAGCAGAAGAGAGCATGTTTCCCCCACGTTCTTGTTCGATAGTGGGCCCCTTGGTACTGTCTAGAGGGAAACTGGTTCTGCTGATGTTGACATGGGCTTTTCCACTTTGGCACTGATCTCTGGATCCTCAGCACTGGTCCCAAGAGCTGTCGGGTACCTCATCCTCATGATCCCTGCAAAATGACTCATCATGGCAGTCCAAGATGGAGTC
Source organism: Pelusios castaneus (assembly GCA_007922175.1). Taxonomy (NCBI): domain Eukaryota; kingdom Metazoa; phylum Chordata; order Testudines; family Pelomedusidae; genus Pelusios; species Pelusios castaneus. Next base: position 10,220,659 of record ML685803.1, read on the forward strand.
GTCCACCCAGCTGAGGGACTGCTACCAATGCCCCACCAGTCAGCCATAGTTGTGATAGGTCCCATTCTGGGGTTTCCTCTAGGTGCCTAGCCTCATGGGCATTGGCCCATGCTAATTCAGTGACCTTTTCGGAATCTGTGGAGTTTTCCCCTGATGCCTGGCCCTCCTTCTGTCCATTCCTACTTGATGATGTTGGAGAGAAGGGCTCATCTGTCATACCCAGCAGCGCCTGACCAGGATTCTTACACCAATCCTCAGGACCTGTAACTGTGGATTCCACTTGGTTCCGAAGGAAAGGTTGAGGGCCCTGTGCAGGTCACTTTCTCCTGAGCTGAGGCAGTGTTGAGCATGGGCAGCTCTACACTTCAGGGTATTTTCAAGGCTCACCAAGAGCTGTTGAAGAGAATGACCTCGAATTTAAGGCTGGCTGACATCTTCGTCTCAGTGGCCCTGTCTTCCTCTCAGTTAGGCCATCCCATTTGGTCCATTCAAAACCCAGTGGCAAACACAGTCTCCTCCGCTCCCCACTTTGAAGACAGCAGGAAAAAAACCCACTTTTTCCCTGCCTTGGGTCCCTTCTGGTCTTGGTAGCCAAGAAAAGAGAGAGGCAGGGGCTGCAAGTGGTGAGCCCTATGGTGAAATGCTTAAAGAAGCTGGATCTTTTAGGTAGAAAGGTTTATTCTACTGGTAGTTCACAGCTCTACTTCTCCAACCAATAGGCATTGGTAGCAACTAGGGTTTCAATGTCTAGGACTCCATATGAAAGTTTATAGATTCACTCTCCCAAGAGTCCAGGCAGGACTGCTCTGGTGGAAGAAGGGAAGGTTGTAGCCAGGGCTCTGGTGGAAGAAGGGAAGGTTGTAGCCAGGGCTTCCGTTAAAGCTGCCCTGGATCCTGTGAATGCAGCAGCAAGAGCTATGGCATCAATGGTAGTCATGCAAAGGTGGCCTGGGCTCCAATCCTTGCGCCTACTAGTGAAGGTTCAACAGTCTCTTCAGGACTTTCCATTCAAGTGGGGTTCTCTCTTCTCGGAAAAAACATATAGAAGGCTCTATGGCCTGAAAGACTTGAGAGCCCCCCTCAGATCCCTGGGTGTCTATGCCCCTGCATCTTTGAGGAAGCACTTCAGGTCCCAAAAACCAGTCTGCTTTAGGGCCAGTCACAGGTCCAGATGAAAGCCAGCATCCATCTCATCCCAGCAGCCTTTCAAGCACTGGGCCTGCTGATAAATGAATAGAGGGCAGAGTTTATCGAGCAGTACTTGATTCTGTCAGAGCCTTCCTCCCAGAAGCCCGCTTCAGAACGATGGCGTCACAGATACCACAGACCAAAGTCTGCCTGGTCATGACAGCCTGTTTGTACTTCAGACTGTTTTTGGATCAGAGATAAATTTTTGTGTCATGCGGGTGCATGTGTGACTGGGCCTCAGACACCTTCATGCTTGGTTGATGTACTTACTGAAACATCGTCATGTGGATCGGTGCTCACAATTTTCACTTTGGTCTTTGCCTCCCTTGACTGGTGGTGGGAGTTTGGGCACTCTCTTTATCAGACCCCAACCCTAAACATCTCTAATGTTGGATGCATCCATGCTAGGTTGGGGGGAGGATCTCCGCTGGGGCACCTCAGGACACAGGGTTTGTGGTTCTAGGAGGAGCTACCCTTGCATATAAATGTCAGAGAGCTCAGAATGGTTTAACCCCATATTGCGAGCAAGGTTGTATGAGTTCTTATGGACAATAGGGCAGCCATATTTTACATCAGCAGGCAGGGAGGGGCCCATTCTCCCTCTCAGGTCAAGATGCCATTTGCTTGTGGGAGTTGTACATAAAGTGCTTGATCCACCATGAAGTGTCTCTTCTTCCTGGAGCCCTGTTTGAGCTGGCAAATTACCTCAGCAGGTTTGTCTGCTCTCACCATGAGTGGTCCTTTTGCTCTGACATAGCAAGGACCTTTTTTCAGAGATGGGGGCTCCCCTTTTCAGACATGTTCATGACCAGGCAAAACAGGAAATGTCATCCGTTTTGCTTTCTGCACAGCCACAACTCAGTGTTGCTCACAGGTGCCTTCCTACCCCCTTGGGCAAAGCACCTGTTTTGCACCTTTCCCTCACATTCTTCTTGTGCACAAAGTCTTACTGAATGTGAAGTGGGACAAGTTGAGGGTTATTCTTCTGGCCCTCATCTTGCCATGCCAGCAGTCTGTTGGCGCATTAGTAGACCTATCAGTAGCAAACCATAGTGCTACTTCCCCACCTTACAGACAATCACGGATGAAGGACCACCTCAGCGTCCTTCACCTGACCATGTGGAAGCTCCATGGTTAAACCCTGTGGCACTGGCCTCTTTGGCGCAACTAGGCAATAAGAAATCATCTAGAGTAGCAATTGGCAACCAGAGGTAAATATACCGCTGGGGGTACACAGAGGTCTTCCAAGGGCCTATGTCAACTCACCTAGAAATTTGCATTGTTTTACAACCATCTACATGAAAGACACTATGAAGTCAGCACAACTTAAAATGTCATACAGTTGCTTGTTTATACTGCACTATGTAGTAGTTTTCCTCAGTCTGAGGGTTGTGACTTACTTAATAATTGTATGGTAAAAATGTGAAAGAAATGTTACAGTAATAGTATGTGACACTTTTGTATTTTTATGTCTAATTTTGTAAGAGAGTAGTTCTTAAGTGAGGTGAAACTTAAATAGGTAAGACAAATCATCCTCCTGAAAGGAATACAGTAGTCTGGAAAGGTGAGTCCACTGTACAAGAGCTACTGACGTTGCCAAGAGGGAAGTGTTTCTTGTTTGGTCATCCCATCGAGGCCTCTTGTCTGCTAGGTCATCTGCCTAGAGTTAGACTATGCTGGAGCATCTGCATCATCTGAAACGAGGGCCTTGCTATTTCATCTGTTAAAATACACCTAGCAGTCGTCTCGGCTTTCCGTCCTCCAGTGGATGGTCAGACAGTTTTTTTTCACACAGTGTCAATTCACTTTTTCATGGCTTAGAGAGGCTATACCTGTCAGTCTGTGAACTTGGTCCTCTGTGGGATTTAAACCTGGTCCTGACAAGACTCCAGAGCCCTTCTTTTGGGCCACTGGCATCATGCCTTCTGTTGTACCTTTCCTGGATGTTGTCTTTCTGGTAACAGTTGTCTCAGCCAGGGGGGCCTCAGAGAGAAGGGTGCTTATTTCAGAACCCCTATATACAATGTCCTTTAAGGACAAGGCACAACTCTCCTCTCTCCCGTGTTCCTGAAGGTGCGTACACATTTCAATAGTAATCAGGCTATTTTCCTGCCAGTTTTCTTCCTGAAACCACACAAGAATAGGGAGGAGCAGTGTCTCCATGTGTTGGATGCTAGGTGTGGCCTAGCTGTCTATATAAAAGAGACCAAGCTGCTCTGTAAATTCCCACAGCTTTTTATGGCAGTCGCAGATAGGATGGAAAGGCCTACCCCAGTCATCTGGGCTTAAAAATATTCTAGTTACTCCTGTTGGGGGTGGACCCTGGGGCTACTGACAGTCACTGAAGGAAGGGACAAGTAATTTAATAAGTTCATCCTGGATCACCTCCTGCATTTTCATGAGCCATAAACAGGTGGGCACCCCACCACCTGCCATCTAGACCACCTGTTCTATGAGATCACATGTTTCCTTAGTGGCATTCCTGGCCCAGGTCCCAATCTAGGACATTTACAGAGCAGCAACATGGTCATTGGTCCATGCTTTTTCACTGTGCTATTACCCATCAAGGTAGGAATGATGCCAGGTTTGGTAGGCCATTGTTTCAATCTGCATTTCCATGAACTCTGAGCCCTCTTCCTAAGGTACTACTTGGAAGTCATCTAATGTGGAAGGAACATGGCCAGGTACTTGAAGATGGTGACTAACCTTTCTGTAACTGCCTTTGAGATGTGTTGCACGTGTCTATTCCACAACCCACTCTTCTGCCCCTCTGTTGGAGTTAGTTGGTAAAAAGGAACTGAGTGGATATGGAGTCAGTTGGTTCCCGTATACTGCACCATTAGTGTGTGGTACCAGAGGGCACTAGAATTGACCCAACAGGTACTACGGACGGGAAAGTCATATGTGGGTCATATGTGTTCCTAACGTGCAAACGATGTATGCAACACAGAATAGCAGCTACAGAAAGGTTAGTAAGTCTTCTGTAATTGCAGCATTCTATAGATTAGTTTTAATGATTCCTCCCACCCCTCAGAGCAGTATATGCTTGGATTTTTTACTATGCACTAGTGTTGTATGGCTGTTCCTGGCTTTCTCAGTCTCATTTTTGTCCATGCTTTCAGATTTAGCGGATTTAATGTGCTTTGTTTGTTTGACTTTATCTTATAGATATAAAAAGTGTGCCATTTACAAAGTAAAATTCCCTGGGTGGTAAGTTTTCAGAGGCTTAAGTATGTCATATATTTGCATCCCAATATGCTGTTGAATACAAATATTAAAATACTGTGAGGGAATGATTGTGCACATAGTATAATATGTAGAAAGAGGATTAGATGTAGCATCCCATCTATTTTACATCCTGGGTCCTCCAGACGTTTGTATATGCCAAATCTATTTATGTATTATATTGAAATTCAAAAGGTGTAGACATGTTAGTCTACTTCAGCAAAACAAACGAGTCCTGTGGCACTTTTAAAGACTAACAAATTTATTTATAGCGTGAGTTTTCATGGGAAAAAATCCCACTTCATCAAATGCTTTGAAGATGGGCAACTTAGGCCTTGTACACACTACAAAGTTATTGCGCGATAAAGCCCTTTATCGCGCAATAACAAACAGAGCGTACACACACAACTTACTGTTATTCCGCGTTAAGTCCCTTCTTTTTGCGCAAAATGTAAACCACCTAAACGAGCGTGGTTGCTGCTAACGCGGAATAGTTGTTGCGCGATGGCCCGTGTGTGTACGCTTCTCGCGCAATGTGAAAATTCCGGAAATGGCCCACAATTCAAATTCCCTCCCTTCTGCACTTCCGCCTGTACTCTATCGCCGTGACGTCATTTTTCCCGACCTCCTCTTCTGTCCCGCGAATTTTTGAATTCACCACTCTCCCTTCTGCCTCGCTGTTCAGTGCTGCTGCCTCTGTGTGCTTAGCTTGCAATGTCGTCGCGCCGCAGCAAACGAGCTCCAGCCTGGACAGCAGCAGAGGTGATGGACCTGATAGGCATCTGGGGAGAGTCCGCCGTGCAGTCACAGTTACGGGGCAGCCGGAGGAATTTTGACATTTTCGGTCAAATTTCAAAAGCCATGACCGAAAAGGGGTACGAGCGAGACACCCTGCAGTGCCGGGCAAAGGTGAAGGAGCTGCGGATAACATTTCACAGAGCCAGAGAGGCTAACCGGCGCTCTGGCTCCGCGCCAGCAACGTGCAGGTATTATAAGGAGCTGGAGGCGATCCTGGGCGGCGATCCCACAACCACCCCGAACTGCACGGTAGACACTTCGGAGACTGCACCCCAAACAGAGAAGGCAGCAGAAGGCGACGAGGCACTTGTGGACGAGGAATCAGAGGATGAAGACTACGAGGACGGAGAGAGCGGAGCCACCGACCCGGGGAGCCAGGAGTTATTTTCCACTCAGCCAGAAACAAGCTCCACTGATTCCTTCTCCACGCCTACCCAGGAATCATCAGAAGGCAGCTCTGGTAAGTCCCGTTCGCAGTGTTCTCTATTCTAGCTGCTACAGCTCAGCGTATACATGGTTTTTATGCAAGGGGTTTTCATTTTCTGTATCTTCAGTTCTGTACCTAACAGATGTGTAAAGGTGTTACTAGCATTACATAAAAAGGTCATCAATGTATGCCTCGATTTCCAAGTAGTCGTTCCCTTTCAAGTCACTGAACGCGTTATCCAAATATTTCCAGAGTCTTCTCTTGAAATTACATGGTAGAGCGTTCCTTTGCCCTCCACCATTCAGGGACACTCTTCCTTTCATCCTCGCAAGCACTGCTGCGGGTACCATTGCTGCGCACAATCCTGCAGCGTAAGGTCCCGGCTTGAAGTCGGCAACATGAAGGAGATGCATTCTCGCTTGCAGAGGCACTCTAAGCAGTGTGAGATCTGCCTCTATTTCAGCCATCTCGGGCACGGGTTCAGAACTAGCAGTGGCAATAGTCAACTCTCCCTTGTACTAACTCAGCAACCCGTCCCAAGCTTTGGGAAATTTGTTACCGCCCCCCCATAGGTTCCCACTTGTGTATTGAAGGAATGTGTGGGTAGAACAACATTATTTGCTCCTGACCGTGGCGAGAACAATAGCGGCATTCTACATTTTTCATATCTGAACAGGAATGACCTTCGGTGGACAGTCTACAGCTGCAGCTGAGCGTCTGAGGAGGATAAGGCGGAGGCCTCGCAGGAGCAAGGAAGACGTCTTCCAGGAGCTCATGCAGTTCCATGAGGCCTCTGCGAGGGAGACAAGGCAATGGAGGAGGCAGTGTAGGCAGGACAGGAGACAGAGCAGTGCGAGGAGAGAGCAGCAGAAGGATGCCCTAATAGGCATCATGCAAGAGCAGACCAACCTCCTCAAGAGCATGGTCGGTCTGCTCCAGGCTCGCACCCCCCATCATCAGCCTCATATGCCTTTCAGTGCATCCACGCCACATTCCCCCCCCAGACAGTTTTTAGACCACCATGGACATCCATGGTGTAGTGGTAACAGAACCCCTCCCCCAACGTATGTAGTTGAGTCCCGCACCTATACCCACCTTTAGTCCCTTCTCCCATCAAACCCGAGTTTGGATAACTGTTAATCGAATAAAGTTGAAACCTTGTTAAACTTAATCAGACTTTCTTTATTTGTTTCAGTAATTTAACATTAACGGCTTTTGATTTAATGAATGATTATATGGGAAAAAAACAGAAGTTTTAGAGCTAATTTTTTAACAGTCGAAAAATATAGAAAATGGTTACTAATTAAACTCAAAGGTACAATCTTAACCAACAGTACTAAAATGGGTTTTTAACGCATCCCTTATGCGAACTGCCCTTAGCTGCGCCCCCCTGATACCCCTCGTGTCTGGTTGCTGGTAGGCATTTTCCAGACGTTGTGCCTCAATGGTCCAAGAGTTCCTGAATCTCTCCCCCCGGCTTTCACATATATTGTGAAGAACACAGCAAGCAGAAATAACTATTGGGATCTTGTCCTCATGAAGATCTAGCCTGCCATACAGCGCTCTCCAGCGCGCTTTTAAACGGCCAAAGGCACACTCCACAACCATTCTACATCTACTTAACCGGTAATTGAAACGCTCCTTGTCAGGATCCAACTTCCCGGTGTACGGCTTCATGAGCCAAGGCATCAGTGGGTAGGCGGGGTCCCCAAGTATCACCACTGGCATCTCTACACCGTCCACAATTATTTTCTCATCTGGAAAAAAGGTGCCCGCATGTAGCCTTCTGAATAGTCCAGAGTTTCTAAAGATGCGTGCATCGTGCACCTTTCCAGACCAGCCAGCATTAATGTCCATAAAGCGACCACGGTGGTCCACCAGTGCCTGTAGAACCATCGAAAAGTATCCTTTCCTATTTATGTATTCAGAGGCAAGGTGGTCGGGAGCGAGAATAGGGATGTGAGTCCCATCTATTGCACCCCCACAGTTCGGGAAGCCCAACTCATTAAATCCTGCGATGATCTCCCTCACGTTTCCCGGGGTCACCATCCTCCTGAGCAGAATACGGTTGATGGCTCTGCATACTTGTGACAGTGCCACTCCAACGGTCGAGCGTCCAACCCCAAACTGGTTTGCGACCGAGCGGTAGCAGTCTGGAGTCGCCAGTTTCCAAAGTGCGATAGCCACACGCTTCTCCACGGTCATGGCGGGTCTCATCCTCGTGTCCTTGCATCGAAGGGCAGGGGCAAGCTCCTGGCATAGCTCCATAAATGTGGCTTTCCGCATTCTAAAGTTCTGTTGCCACTGATCATCATCCCACAGCTGAAGGACGATTCGTTCCCACCAGTCTGTGCTCGTCTGCCGGGACCAAACACGGCGGTTCAGGCTGTGTTGCTGGTCCACGAAACTGATCAGAATGTCCGTTTTGTTTTCAATGCTGTCATCATCCGAGACCGAGTCATCCGTGTCATGCTCTGAATCATAGCCAAAGGCAAACCGCAACAGAATCTGGGCTGTGTTCACAATGCTGAAGGCAGCATTCAAGATCACAGCAGAATCCATGTTGATTATTAAAAGGCAGTTCCGGAAACCGGTTGCTTCAATTTGAAATTCGCGCTCGTTGCTATTGGCAACTGCTGGGTAGCGTCGGTAGCGCAATGCACCACGGGAGATGATACTGGGGACTCTGGGATAGGTACCCACAATCCCCTTTGCTTTACTGGAGGACTGCGATCAGAAGGGGGGGGGCTTTGTTCCGTTCGAGCAAGCATGGTGTGTACGCGATCTCGCGCAACAACAGCCACGGGAGAATTAATGCGGAAGAGGATTATTGCGCGATAAAAATGGTAGTGTGTACATAGCCTTACAGAATGGGAGGAAAAATAAATGCAGGGAAGTGTAAGTCATAGGGTCAGGTCAGATTACTTCAGCAAATCAAGGCAGTTGTTTAGATTCAAACACCAGGGAACAGTATATAGAGGAAGCTGAGAACTCGTATGCAGATTTGATACCATTGCCTCAGGGTTAAATAAGGACTATGGATTTTTTCTCATTTTTTTTCCTGATTACAAAAGGTGATTCGCTCTCACTTTCCTCTATATACTGTTCCCCACTGTTTGAATCTAAACAACTGCCTTGGTTTTCTGAAGTAGTCTGACTTGATCCTGTGATTACACTTCCCTGTATTTATTCCCTGCCACCCCATTCTGTAAGTTCCCCATCTTCAAAGCGTCTGACAAAGTGGGATTTTCTCCCATGAGAGCTCATGTGATGAATAAATTTGTTAGTCTTTAAAAGTGCCACAGGACTCCTTGTTTGTTTTATATTAAAACTCAGTTTATGAAATAGGAGCTCGGAGTTCAAAACACCAAGTTGTGCATTAGTGTGTTGAACCTACCTTAACAAGTACCCACTAGTTAAAAAAAAGTAAGACATTCTAATATTTTGATCTTGAAATTAGGAAAAATTATTAATAGTTTTACTCAGTTTCTGTTGTTTTTCAGTTTTAGGTTAAACAACTCCTTACTTATCCTAATGAGTAAAAAATGATATTCTTGGTTACATTTGGGGAATGAGTTTTAGACATGTGCCAGCATTGCCTTACAGATAATTTAGCATATACAGAGCCACCACCAGCTGATCCTCTTTATATTTAGGTCAGTGTTATTAGAACAAAGTGAATCATGTCTGAAGAAGAGACCTGTTAAACCTCCACACCACACCTCTTGGCTACAATTTAGGTCAATTTAAGGAGGCTTAAATTGACCTAATTACTCCCTGTCTATGCCAGACTTTCATTAAGTCGACTTAAGAAATTCCTTAAGTCGACTTAATGAGAGCTTAAGTTGACTTAATAAGAACCACTCATTAGGTCGACTTAAACCTTAAATTGACTCCTTAAGTGGATTTAAGGAGAGTGTGGACGTGGAGTAACCCTTAAATTGACCTTATTAAGTCAATTTAAGTGTGGTTAGGTCGACTTAACAAAGTGGACTAAGTCGACTTCAAGTTAAGTTGACTTAGTCCACTTTGTTAAGTCGACCGTATTAAGTCGACTTAACAAAGTGGACCTAACTTTTTCTAGTGTAGACATAGCCCTTGAGATTACAGGAGGACTCTTTTGAACAGTTGAAATCTAGTTGTAATAATTTATATCCGACTATGGTGAAACAGAAGGATGGATTACTAGGGACTGCTGGTGACTGAACTTTGCCTTGTCGCAAGTTATGTACTAATGAGCTTATGGTTTACTGGAGAGTACTTAAATAGAAGAACAGATCTGTCAGTTAGGTTTCAAGGGATGGCTCCTAGTAGATTTGTACAGGAGATGTACAATATATATATAATAATATATGATATGGAAGTTATAATAAACAGAGGCGTTTGAGCTAGTGGGCCCTGAGCTTTGGAATTTATTCCCCATTTTTGGTATGAAATAACCTGAACTTGTTGACCTTGCAGGCATGTGGAGCAAGCTCTTTATTCTGTCACTGAGGGAGGAAGTAACTAGACAAGAGCTATTGTTTCTGAGGAAGAGGTTCAGTTCTATGGTAGTGTTTAGTGGCTAGTTTTATTATGATTCAATGTCTTTTTAATTTGTGGAGTATAGCCTAAATTGTGCATTTCTAGCATATTTAACCCTCTTGTATACATTAAAAAAACCCTAAACATATTTGTCATTTGTCTGTTGCTTTAATACATCATTTTTCATACAGAGGAGATCCCAGAGTGCTTTACAAACTGAATAAGGGATGAGTTACTCTGTTTTTGGCATGGAATATGGCATGTTTCAGAGACAGTGGTACTAAACAATTGGGAACATTTCCCCCCGTGTAGTTAGTAGTATCCCTTTTCCCTCCCTGTTCTAGCAGTAACCATTTATTTTTATAAGCAATATATTAAACTTTTCAAAACTGTCAAGTTTTTTGGCAGCTTTCTGCTGTAGTCTACCATGTTAGGTCCGTAGAGCCGCCCTAGAATTCTTCAAAAGCATATTGTGTATCATCATGGGCATTAAAAGATGTAAACATCTTCTGGGCGAGGAATCAATGGCATATGAACAAATCTTTAGCTGAAATTTTTACATCAAATAAATCTACCATGATTTAACACTGATCATGTGGTAAGGAAAACAATTGTTTTTTGTATTGGAGCTGCTTGTGATTTTCAGACTAGATGGGGTATCTTCTCTTGATACTAAGCCCAGTGAGTGATCTACTCTAGGTTGGACTTCATGCTGATAAGTGTTACTCTCCTTAATAGATCTTTGAAGGTGATAGTCTTTAGGCAGAGCTGCTGACTTCAGTTAGTTTTGGAGAAAAATTAATGCCTGAGTACTACTAAAAGAATTAAGGATCAGTTACCAGTTATGCACATAAACTATTTTTAAAGGAAGTTATAACTAAGCCACTTTAATATTTTATTGTGTTGCAATTTGCCATAAATTTCCCCCTGAAAAAACACAAGGATTTCAGATGGTTTCTTACCCATTCTGACTACAAAGCATTCGATTTTTAAAACCTGAAGTTTGGCAGCATGTTGCCTTTGGCGTGTGTTAATGTTTCTTTGTAATTTATTTTACATGACTGGCTGCAGTGTTTCCTGGTTGCTGCTGTTGTAATAACAGCAGCCACTGCAGTTACAGCTGACTCAGAGTTTTGAAATCAATTCACAGGAACGACAATTGTCCCACATTTTAAAATTGCAAAAGGGCAAGCCAGGTTGTGAGATCCCTCAATTCACACTGCCTCCCATTGACAGGAAACAGCAGGTATCCTTGTTATGGTGACTGATTTGGAGTCTCTCTCATCTCCTTTTGTTGGGGAACAAAGTGAATAACTCACTTTGTGTTCATTTTCTCAAGCGCTTTCATTTTTCATGCACATATAAATTATAGAGCAAGTTTGATTTGTTTTCAGAACTGAAAAATACAATTACTTGAGATATTTTCATGGAAATAATGGGTATGAACCTTTACACTAAAGTCATTGACAGAATGTGTTGAGAACTTGGATATATGTTATGATAGTATAATGTGACTTGGGATTTCGCCCTCTCAATTTTAAATCAGAAAAACCAAGGTTTGTATGTTGTGTAAACAGGAATGTTATAGGTATTTAAAGCAGTGATGCAAGTGAGTTTTGGCATCCAGTTCTGTGATCTGATCCCCAAAGCTAGACCATTTCACCTGACAAGAGTTCTGTAAAGCCTGTGGGCTTCTGTATAGGTGCAGGAGTCTGCCCATCATGAGTAAAATTGAGATATTGAGCTTTTAGATTTTTTTCTTGATTTTATTGAAGATGAGGACAGAGGAGAACTTTGTCTTGCTTATTGTCAAGACATCTTCTGAAGACACATCTGATTATTTATAGCACCAGCCAGTTTTGTAAGGTGGATTATTACTTTAAGAAGGACTTTTGCACTGGAATCATTTTGAAGACTAGAACATGTTTAAGAAAAGCTATCTGTGGCCAATCCCTTTTTCCATCCCTTTATTTTATTTGATTTTTATATTTGAATAAAAACATTCTTCCGCATAGCCCAGCTTTTCTTTCTGTATTTGACAACAGTGTGATTCCATAAAAATAAATGCTCTGTCACAAATTAATCTTTATACTTAAGTAGCCTGGGCAAAAGACTGGGCTGTGAGGTATTAAAAACTCTCCTTGATTAAACACCACATTCATCATTAACTTCTACATTTTTTACAAGAAAAATTATGAAAGTCAAACACGTTGGAAATTTTTTGCAGCACAGCCCCCCTCCTCCTGGCACAAATATAGTTTATGTGCATTATGATATTTCAGGAGATGAGCTACTCTTTCTTGTTATTTTTATGTACCAGTAAATTTACATGAATGTTGAAGAGTAGGTATTCTCATTCTGGGCGAAAGGCTGTGTGTCAGAGCACATTTTGTTTTACTTGTGAAAAAACCATGAACATACTAATTTTTGCACTGTAGCTGGAGGGGGGCAACAAAGTTATAGTTTTGAAACCATTTTCTTTCTCCCTTTTGGCTAGAAACAAGTAATTGATTAACTGAAAATTATCAAGGACCACAATAGGAAGGATTGTTTAAGGTTATCTGTTGTCTTGTATTAAGCTGCCCAGTTTCTGAAACGGTTGTTTTTCTAATTATAGTATAAAGTAGTGAATTATTTCTGATAAATGAATTTTGTTGGAAGAAAATCTTAATAAAATTCCTATATTTCTAAGAGGACAATGAAGTTTTATGTTTTGTTTGCAAACAAAACTAAAGGCCAAACTCTGTTAGTTGTGTAGTGCAGATTTCCGTATAGCTTGCATATTTCAGTATTGTAGATGGCTTAAAAAAAAATCTGTTTTTCCCTTTTGAGATTTCATGTATTACTTGCTGTCAAATACCTTATTTTAATTTTGTTATGTTCCATGTCTCTACTGCAGTACAGCTAAAATTAAGCATTCCATCATATCCCAATTCTCAGAGATTGAAAATTCAGGCATGTAAATGTCCTCCAAACTTACTTCTGTGTTTCTTCAGCTGGAAAAAGGAAAAAAAACAAAAACAAAAACCCCCCTAACAAAACCATATCTTTGCATTGGGTTCTTTCTACCCATTTTTCCTCTTTAAAAATTATAAGAGAATTATGGTAAACTTCTATTTTCTGGCATGTCTCAAGGTTGCATAAAGGTGGGTTTCTCTCTCTCTCTCTCTGTGTGAGAGCAAGAGCGGGTGCATGTAGAGGTTTAATTTGTGGAGAAAGATGAATACTCAGAGTCAGCTCCCATCAAAATCAATGGAAGTTTGTGGACATGATCACCATTTCTCAAAAATTCAACTCTGTGGTCCAGATTTTTTTTGTACTAGTTATTTTGCTAAGATTGCCCCAGCTGGGGCATTCTGAGTGATGAGGTTTTTTTTTTCTCTTAATGGAACACTTTGTTTCAATATAGACCATTTTAGTAATCTATCCAAAATGCTAAATGTGGCTAATCCAGTCCAGAAAAGGATTACTTAAGTATGAATTAAATGTTATCATTGTGGATAATATTTGATGGTTTTTGGATTGCTAATAAAATATAGGAAGGAATCTTTCATTCATCGCTCAGATAAAATTTTGGTGAAGTGTAAAATGTAAAATACTGTGTTCTTTTACAATAGGAAAGATGTATTTGAGTAATACAGAGTTTTAATAGTTTAGGAGTTGTGGTGGAATACTGAAAATATATAAAGGAACACTGGTCTGCTGGGACCATAAAATCCTTTTGTGTTCTCACTCCAAAAAGGGAAAAGTATGATCTCAAATGCTGTCTTATCTTTCCAAGAAGTCGTCCCCCTCCCCCCCCTTTTTTTTTCCAATTTGTTCTGTAATATCAGATATTACCAGCATTTCCCTTTAGAATTAATAAAGCCACTTGTCATGGTGTAAAGTATGTGCCTCATTCCCGAAGTATTGCACAAAAGGATTTTCTTTTGATGGAAGAGGTTAAGGTAAAATATTGTCATGAATTAGAAATTGGTTAAGAAACAAAAAGAAGGAATAAATAATCCTAGGGCAAATGATCACCAGTGGGTTGCCTCTTGGTTCATTTTTAGGAGCAGTTTTTTAAAAATATATTTATTAATCACCTGAAAAAGGGAGTGAAATGGTAAACTGGCAAAAAATGGCTTTTAGTCAAGACTAGGACTGATGAGAAACTTTTGGGGGAAGGTATAAACTAGGTGAATGGGCATCAATGAGATATAAAATTTAGAGATGATAAATGCAAGGTGATGTGCACTAGAAGGAATAATTTTAACTATTCCTGTACATTACTTGGGGAAAAGACCTAGACATCATTGTGGATACCTCAATGAAATCCTTTGATCACTTAGACACTGAAGGGATCTCAGCTTGGATCATATGGGCCTCCTACCCCTAGGGATGAACATGCGGCACAACACAGCTTCCATCACACAGAATGGAAATGACTGTGAGCGTAATACATTCATGCACGCTTAGTAGTTTATTATCTGTTTCCCAGAATGAGACTAAAGCTAAGTTTACACTGATGGTGGCAAATTCATCGTTGTCAGTTCGATCTTTTGGGTTCGATTGAGTGGTCAGTCAAGACCCACTCAATCGATCCGTAGTTTCATTTAGTAACTCCAGCTCCAGAAGAAGAGTAGTGCTGCGTCAAAGGGAGATATGTAATTTATTTTATGTAGCTTGCATATCTCCCTTCGACTGCTGCTGAAAACAGCAGCAAGTGTAGACATGGCCTGAGAGTCTTCCTTTGGAGCCAGAGGAGAGTAGGAAGAAGCTGCTTCAGAGGAGTAGGGACTATGAAGAAGTTTGGCTGGCTGCTAAATATGGCAGGTTGGCAAGGGAAGAAGGCTGTTACTTGAAGGGGAAACAAAGAAGAAATCTAACTTACAAGGTTTGTACATCTAGTACTTTTTTTTTTATTCTTGTCTTTTTAAATTGTAATTAAGCTCTTTGGGGCAGACACTCTTCTATATTTGTATGGTGTCTAGCATGATGATGGGACACTAGCACCAG
The DNA here is from genome assembly GCA_007922175.1 of Pelusios castaneus. Classification (NCBI taxonomy): domain Eukaryota; kingdom Metazoa; phylum Chordata; order Testudines; family Pelomedusidae; genus Pelusios; species Pelusios castaneus. The sequence continues at coordinate 10,235,819 of ML685803.1, forward strand.
CTGAAGCCTTAATGGTGTAGAGAAGGTAAATGGTCTGCTCTTACATTATGAAAATTGATCAATAAAACAAAGGAAAAATAAGTGAAGTTGAAAAGCAACAAATTTAAAACAGATGGAAGTACTTTCGTACACAACACGTTAACTTGAAGATGTTGACATAGTGCTCAGCAGAATTCAGAGAAAAGGGGGCAGGTATTTCTTAGAGAATGAGAATATAGAATTATTTTTTTCATGAATAGAAACCCTAATGCTTTAGCGTATAAACCACCCACCCAGAGGGGTTAGGAAGACCCCTCCAGTGTGGGCAAGTTCCATCACAGATGTCCATTGTGGGTGATTTTTGTGCAGTCTTCTGTGGAATATCCAATAGTAGTCCCTGTCAGTCAGCATATTGGGCTAAATAGATTACTAGTTTGATCTGTTATGCAATTCCTATTCTACTGCTTGTACAAATGTCCTTGGGACCAAAGTCCACAGACTTCTGTGTTGGGCCTGTGAACAATGTTTGATTCACATAGTTTAGTTAATAGCTGAACAATTGTCAAAAACATGCATTAGTTTTCTCTAAAGGATTAAGTTTTCAGTGTCATCTGTTTAGACGTAGGAATCTTCTTTTTAAGATATGTCTGCCACACTGAGAAGAAACTGTGAAGCCAGTTTTCAGATTGACAGCAGCATCTGGCAGTACCAGAGCTTTTCATTTTATGTGTGAGAATGCTGAAAGGGATTTCAAGGCCTCAGCAGACCTGTATACCTTTTATATTTTTTCAGTCTTCCCACACAACCCCTAAGCTTATGAAACTCTGTACTACACTTAATTAAATCTTTTTCATTGTGATGGAATGTAACAGGATCTATTTGACATTTTACCCATATTCTGCTTCCTTGATTGTCTCCTCTGAGGATTTTGTAAGGGAACATTTGGAAGATGATTGCGTTCCTTTGTATAAGCAAGGGTGTGCTATGGAAACCGGATTCTCTGCATCAAAAAGAGGAAGAAGGAAACGCTTCTAAAAAGAATCCAATCCAAGTAGTTTTCTTCGATAGCACAGTTTGATTGGTATTGAGGGTTGATATTTTAAACTATAACAATTTATATATGGGAAGTGAATTGTTACTATCTTGCGTGCTTTTGAGATGTGGTTGAATATGAACAGTATGTTATTATTCAGTAGTGTGCACTTAGGGCCTTTGATGGTGAATGTGTATTGACTGTTGAATAGTAAGAAGTAGTTTTGGTGTTTTAAAAAATTAAAACCATAAGTCAGTCTCTAGTGTCTTTTTACACTGAGTTGCCTTTTCTTTCACCCGTTTCACAGCAGTGACTCCAGCAGCAGCTCAAGTGACGAGTCTCCAGCAAGATCAGTTCAGTCTACGGCAGTTCCAGCACCAACATCCCAGCTGCTTCCATCGCTGGAAAAAGATGAGCCCCGTAAAAGTTTTGGAATCAAGGTTCAAAATCTTCCAGTGCGCTCCACAGGTAAACTCCATGTCTGAAGGAGTTTCTCTTCAGAATGTCAGTAAGAGAGAAGAAGGGTGGTGAAGCATTGGAATGGGCTATCTAGGGAGGTGGTAGAATCTTCATCTTTGGAGATTTTTAAGGCTCGGTTAGACAAAACTCTGGCTGGGATAATTTAGGGGGAGTGGTCCTGCTTTTTAGCAGGGGGTTGGACTAGATGACCTCGTGAGGTCCCTTCCAACCCTATGATTCTATGATTCTATGATAAGACAGCAGGGATGGAGGCAAACTGATTAGAATAACTGTCTTTATCGTGTGTTCCTGATATTAAGTAAATGCAGTATTTTATTCACCTCTGTAATAGTATTTGCCAGTATCGTTTAATATTGGATGGGAAAATGTAAGTGCAGTTTAATGAGCCATGCTTTATGAAACTTAGTTTCCCGGTTACTGCTGTCATAATGTTATAATAGAAATGTCAGATATGTAAAAAGCCTTCAGTTTTGAACAAATACACGTTCAGGAGACTGCTGTGCTATTCTGTTAAGAGACAACAGAGTCCTGTGGCACTTTTAAAGACTAACAGATTTATTTATTGCATGAGCTTTCGTGGGAGAAAATCCCACTTCGTCAGATGCTTTGAAGATGGGGAAACTTACAGAATGGGAAGCGTCTGACGAAGTGGGATTTTCACGAAAGCTCATGCGATAAATAAATCTGTTAGTCTTTAAAAGTGCCACAGGATTCTGTTGTCTTTCTACAATAGACTAACATGGCTACCCCTTTGGAATTTGACTATTCTGTTAAAGGTAGAAATTCAGAGGGGCAAGGATGTTGTATAACTTTTCATTCAGTTTAACCTTTGAGTGCTCTTGCCAGTCAATGGAGTGTCCCTTAGGTGGCCTTTGAATATTAGGATTTCTACTGCTCCTCGAATCACTGAAAAGGAAATTAATATCTTACAAGAGGAGCTGGTAGCATAGAGAGAAGTTTGAGCAACACTTTCCATTATAGAACTCTTGTTTTCAATCACAACTTTGCCAAACTTAAACTACTTGACCATAAATTTTCACTGCCAGGTGTCTGCCTCAAACTGAATATTTTGGAAAAATTCAACAAAATCAGTCCAGCCATTTCCAAGAATAAGACAATGGAAAAATACAGTTTTGTCCTTTTAAAAAAAATTATTATAGCCGCCTCATTGAAAAGTGCCACTGTGTCTGTGCTCTGGAGTGGGGACTTGAAATTTGGGAAGGGGATTGCTTTTTGTGTCGGGGATGGGTCTTATGCTGTCCCCGTGGAAAAGCTGCCCAAATTTGACCAAATTATAAGCTTTTGAAAAAAAAATTCTCAGTTCATGCTGAATAAACCTTAGAGAATGTAGTGGACAATCGCTAAAGAATTCCTCTCTATTGAACGTGCACCACTGTCATGGTACAAGAACTGAGGGCGTATAGACTTTCTTGTGCTCTTGTTATAGGACCTAAGGCAGTACGGAGGAAAGTGCAAAGACTAGAATGCAAAGGGGCAGGGGAGAGGAAACAGACTGGAACAAGTAGCCCGAAGGGGAAGCCTTGGACGATCTTAATTTGGCTGCCTTGTACACCATGAATTCATTTAGTATTTAATAACAAGATATCACTGTTTTTTCCACAGGCCCCCACCCTTACTCGGTTCACACAATGAATGGTGCTCTGGGAATGAATATGGGGTTGCATGGTGAATGAGGCTATTTCCTTTAGGACCCCATCTCATGAAGCAGCACTTTGAAGGTGTATAATGAATAAGGAAGGGAGCTAAGGGAAGAGAGGAAATCAGGGGCAGACTTATTGATTCTGGGCCACTGGGCAAAAGTCAAGGATGGGCCCCTCCCCAGCCTTGCTGCCACCTTGTCAGGGCCCCCCGGGCCTCGCCACGGCTCCCTCACGTCTCCCAGGTGTGTCCCCCATGTTTCACCGTCTTGCTGCTCGCACCCAGGTCTCACCAGGCTCCCTACTGCCTCACTGCTCCCCCAGGCCTCATCAGGCCCTCTACCACTTTGCTACCCCTCTGTTCCCCGAAACACCAGCCCTCCTTCCTCCCAGGCTGGCCTGAAGCCAGCTAGCCAGCCCGCCAATTCACACCTGCCCTGGGCTGGCCAGTCCAACCTCGGTGGAAATAAGGGAAACAGTTGTTCTACTTCCTGAGGGGTACTTATAGAACTCAAGTGTGGGGCAACTTTAATCATGATTAGGCACCTGAAAGCTCTAGGGTTTGGTTTTGGTTTTGGGGTTTTTTCCAGTATTTAGAAATTTAGCTAACATGAGTACCGTACCTAATTCCTGTATAAAAAAGACAAACCCCAATTAAAAAGTTTCTGTAAAGTTAGAACAATTAGGAGATAATACAGCAAAAGATTCCCGGTCCCAAATTTGACTAACCCGTAACAACAACACTGATTTAGGCCACTATAAAAAAAAAAATTAAAAAGTTTAATGCAGTTGGTAACTACTTATGTGCTTCATTTTTTTGCATGTCTCCAAGTACAGACAATGGGGAAAAATCAGTTCTTTACTAGTAATTCATTTCACTTTATGTCCTAATAAGTGCTCCAATGCCTGAGTTGCAGTATTGCACAGGAATCTTGGTTTAAGTCCAGAACTATTTTCAGTGAGGTACATAACTTTTTAAAAAGGGTTTTGGAATTGTATTGTAGTCTATGGTTATATAACTCATAGGTGCTGGAGGCACCGCATGCACTGACTGGAGATGGTTTCCATTATTTAGAGGGCCAGTACAATGGCTGTGTAATCTCTAGATTATTCTTATGCATGATATTTTTGGAGATCTTTCCATCACGAAAGAAATTTTCAGATTATGTGCTGTAATTTGATCATTTTTCACCATTATCATAAATGAGCTGATGCTGAACTACAGGGTTAAGATGAACATTTGAAAGTTGTCAAGGAGGAAGGTAGCAGAGAGGAAGTGTATGTTGCATTATAATTAACAAATGAGGGATGGGGTGAAATTAAAGATGACTCAAATCTAGTGTGTAGCTGTAAGGATTTAAGAGAGTAAACAGCAAACTTCAGTGACATTCATGGAGTTTAAGACACTGGTCCCCTCAGAAATATTAAAAAGCAAGAGGAGCTAAACGATGAGATTACTTAGTAGTAGTAGTTGGATGAACACCACAGACGTTATACAGAGATACGACTGCTTCATGAGGGGAGGCGTAGTATCAAAGGACCGGTATTCTGGGAAAAAGCAAGTCCTAGAAAAGTGCAACCCTGGATTTGATAACATCAAAAACACAGTATTTATAGCCTGTGTAGACCTCATAGGTAACCTGAAACTTCCTGAGCTGGGCTGTGCTGTCTGTGAGGATAAATTATCACTTAATTTAGGCTTAAATGTGCCTGTGGATGTTGGTGTGTGTTGTTGGTGTCACAAAGAGCTTGCTTCTGCCTTTTTATAGGTCATTGGGGTGGGCAGGTGAAATCTGCAACATCTTCAGACTAAGCACAGATTCTAATGAGTTTGCCTTGTTGCATTCACAAACTGAATGATTTTCAAGATCGAAAGTGCTGTGAATTTCTCAGCCCTGCTATTGCCTTTGCAACAAGCTGCCGTCCTCCCTCCCCCCCCTCAGCACGGGGTCCTGGGCACTTGTCCCAGGCTGCCCCATAATTAAGACCGCCTGTGGAGGAGATGATCTTATGGCTAGGGCAGTGGAATGTTGCTCTGGAGAACTGGATTATATCCCTGCTTCTTTGAGTCCTTCTGGGACACTGGACAAAGCACTTAAGGCATATTTTGCAGGGGTGGTCACTAATTATGTGTTTCTCATTTTATTGTTGTCCTACTTGAAACTCTGTGGCTGACCTTTCATAGCTGCAGCTGAAGTCACTGGTAGCTATAAAGTTGTTTGTAGATATAAGGTGCTGAATGCTCTGAAAAAAATCAGGAAATGAGCACCTCAAATAGTGCACTCAAAATTAGTAGTGAACTCTCACAGTCGCATCTGTGTCTCAGTTCCTCAACACTAGAAGGATAACACCACCACTTGCATCACAGGGTTGTTGTGAAAATAGATTCATTAATAGTTGTCAGGTACTCAGCTGCTGTAGTGATGAACACTAGAAAAGCCCATGAGGAAATAAATAATTCTGTATTCAGAGTAGTGTTTGAATGGTTTATATTAAATAAGGCATGTGATTACACATTGAGCAAAGAGGATTAACTGAATTATTGAATAGCTGCTCATTAGGTGATCACCAACCATCGTCTGTACTAAATGAGCGAGGGGTCCCATGGAAAAAATAGTGACTTAAAGCTATATCATAATGCATATGAACAAGGAAGCTGAATTAAAGTGGTACAGGCAGCATTAATTCTGTCATTTTCTGACTTTGAATGTTTGACTTTGAAACTTTGATATTCTTTGAATGTATTTGTTTAAGTATTCTGAGTAAAGGCTATTAAAATGCCCTTTGTTTAGCTCCCTGTCTCCATCCCTCTCGAAAGCAACTTGTAAAATCTTAGATCAGTTGTTTTGCCAGCATTTGATGAGCCTCAATTGTCTTTCCAAGATGATTAGTGTACACGATGCAAACAGTGGTATCCATAGATGTATATTAAAAATATCTACTCACTCGTATTGACAAGACAAGAATATAAATGAAATTAGTAGTGCTATTTTACACCCCCACACACACACTTTGTCTTATGTGTGGTGCCATTAGGAGTAGTTGTACCATCTTCAGGTAGCCATTGTAGCCCCCACTGGCTACAGTGTTGTGGAAATATATATGGGTGTGACTTCAAGTCTGAAGAAAAACATGAGGGCCAGTTGGCAGTTCCTAAATATGCAAAATTAACATAATATATATTTTTAAAATAGAAAGATGGTCATTTTTGTGAAAACTGAAGGTCAACGAACAAATGAATTCTTACTTCGGCTAGGATGTCAAAGCCTGTTTGTGGTTTTTGTAGCATTATGATGTTAGCAAATAATTTGTATTTTACTTATGTTTGTGTTTGGGTTTAGATACAAGCCTTAAAGATGGACTTTTCCATGAATTCAAGAAATATGGAAAAGTGACGTCGGTGCAGATTCATGGAGCCTCTGAAGAACGATATGGACTCGTGTTCTTCCGACAACAGGAGGACCAGGAAAAAGCATTGAATGCATCAAAAGGAAAATTATTTTTTGGAATGCAGATTGAAGTGACGGCCTGGATAGGACCTGGTAAGGGAAAAGATGCTGATTTCTAAACTTTCCTCTAGGTGTATAGTCATTATAAGAGTGGTGCATATAGAGTTAACTGTCATAAGAAGGTAGCAAACTGAGTAGAAGAAAAATTAAAATTACTGTGTTTTGCTGCAAAGATATCATTTAAAGTAACCGATAAACATGACAGAATAAATCCCAGAACAGCAATAGTGAATGTCACTGATCTACTTCAGGTAGATCAGATAGGAAAAAAATTCTACAGCCACAAACCTTCAGTGGAGGAAGCTTCCATCCTTGCTAGGTAGTTTCTTGTAGTGACCCGTAGATTCCATTCTGCTAGTCTCCATTTCCTCAGTAAAGCATAAGGCAACATACAGTTTAGTTAGAGTAGTCCATGATTCTTCAGGTATGTCTTACTGGTTACATAGAATAACTTGTACGGTTTCAAATTGGTAAAAAGGCATTAATATTTTTTTGTGGGGGGTGGGGGGAAGAAAGAACATAGAAAATAATTTAGCCTTCCTTTTCCCAATTGTGTGGCTCTTAAGTAGGAGTTAAGCATGATTGCAATGTTTGGAAGGTGACAGGTACAATAGGAAAGGAAATTTGGGTAATAGTATTGAAATTGCCTGTCTCCCAGCCAAAACAATTGAGGTATGGTGTTTGAATCCTCACATATTTCTTTTCAGCTTTAAATTGCAAGTGTTGCTGTGAAGGGGAGTCAGAATCCTTAAGATCCTATGAAGTAAATGATGCAACTTATGAAAACCATAATTTTGGGTGCACAAGTTTGTGCTTTGACTTATTTGCCTTTAGCAAGTGCAGTAGAATCTATTATATTAAATTATTTGTTAAGAAACAGACCTATGAAAGCATACATTTTTCATGGCACTTTTAAAGACTAACACATTTATTTATTTAATCTTTAAAAGTGCCACAAGACTCATTGTTTGTTTTGCTGAACTAGACTAACAAGGCTGCCCCTTTGGAACCTGTCTACATTTTTCATGTACCTGATCAACACATACATGAATACAGTGCAGTCTGTTGAATTAATTCCAGATTGTAGAAGACATACATTAAAAAATAAATTTATAGAGCAGCAAAGCTTTTTAACTTATGGGCATAAAACAGTCCAGATTCCTTGGCCTTCATGAAGTAGCATAACTTAGAGATTTCAGACTCCTGGCATTAATGGAATTCAGATATCTAAGAGGATACAGCTGTATTTTTATCAAAGGCAATGATATAGTTTCAAACAATTTTTACTAGTCCAAAAATTAGTTTTCCAAGAAAATATTACAGTATGTTTTTCATCTCTCCTGTATCTAGAAACAGAAAGTGAGAATGAGTTTCGCCCTTTGGATGAAAGGATAGATGAATTTCATCCTAAAGCAACAAGAACTCTTTTTATTGGTAACCTTGAAAAAACAACCACCTATCATGATCTTCGCAACATCTTTCAGCGCTTTGGAGGGATAGTGGTACGTGAGTTTTTGGCATAAGTTTCTTTTGACTGTTGCCGCAATACTAAAATGCATATCAAATTATTGAATGATGCAAGAAGCAGCAAAATGTAATGTTAATCAATTTGAGCATGTGAAATATAGTTAATTCAATCATTTGATTGACATAAGTAGTTTCTCTTCCCACAATATATTCCTGAGGCAGTGTTTTTAGTTTGATGCAGTTTAGCACACATATATTGCAGAGGAAATAACCTTGGGATGGAAACTCCTGGTTACAAGAAACTGTTGAGTATTCTGCAGGATAGGAGTGGAGCAGATAAATTTATTAACAGTCATCATGGATGTAAATGTGCTTAATTCCATTTTTATGGTAGTATTACTCTTACTTCTTGTGGATACGTTTGAAATAAAGCGTGTAGCTGCTCCTCATGAAATCAGCCATCACCGCTCTGACTGTTCTTAACAATGGGGCACGAGACAATGAGCAGAATGTTTAGTGATGATATGGGGGAGTTTGGGTTTTCATTGAACAAGCTTATCTGAGTGAGACAGTCACAGTAACATTAATTCCCTTCTGTCCCTGCATTGTGCACTCTTTGTAGAGTAATGGCAGTATTAGGATTTAAGAGAAGTTTTCCAGAAGAATCAAATACCCGTTTATAATGTGGACAATATCAAATGGGCTGGAGCAACAGACTTTCTATACTGATAGCATATGTTGTGATTAGCATTATTCTTTGTACCCACGCCTGTTGTTGTACTGTGAGTACTATTTTCAGTCTGTCTAGAAATATTTCAGGTATTTGCATTTGAGGTGTTATTCTTTTAGATTCAGGGGACTATATCTTGTACTTTAAAAATATTATGGCATTTTGGATATTAGATCTGAACAAATATGACTTAAATTTTATTGTGCTATTGCATGGCAGTTCTGTATACTGCTGCACAATTATAAACACGGAAGTCATGATTGATATACGAATCTGCACACTGTAGCTCAAACCCTTTTCTGATGGAGAATTTCATGTTACACCTGCTGAGCTGCCCTGAGGAAATAAGGATTAGTATCATTTGTCAATAATAGTAGCATGAAACATAAAATCATCACCAGTAAAGGTTGCAGATGACACAAATATTGGGAGAGTGGTAAATAATGAAGAGGAGAGGTCACAGATAATGCATAATAGGGATTGTGTGGTAAAATGACAGTGTGCATTTTAATATGGACAAATGGATACATACAGGAAAAAATGTAAGCCAAATTTACAGGATGGGGGAAGACTATCTTGAGAAGCAGTGACATGAGCTCCCAGTGCAACACTGTAGCCAAAATTTCCAGAGGGGTAGCCGTGTTAGTCTGTGTACAGCAAAAAACGAGAGTCCTGTGGCACCTTATAGACTTAACAGATTTTCTTCGGCATAAGCTTTCGTGGGCTATAACCTACGGCATAAGCTTTCGTGGGCTATAACCTACTTTGTCAAATGCATGAAGTGGAAATCACAGGGGAGAGGTATATATACACATGCCAGGATGGAGGAGGGCAAGTGTTAGCAAAGTCAGTTCAGAGAGCAGATGGGGCCTGTTCACACCTGTTGATAAATGTGTGAACAGAACAATCACTTTTTGTAGTGTGAGAACCATTGCAAGTCCCTGTTCAGACCCAATCTGATTATGTCAAGCTTGCAAATCAGCTCCAGCTCTGCAATTTCACGCTGAAGTCTGTTTTTGTAGTTTCTTTGTTGAAATACGGCAACTTTCAGGTCAGCTACTGAGTGTCCATGGAGGTTGAAGTGTTCTCCTACAGGTTTATGGATCTTGCCATTTTTTTATGTTGGATTTGTGTCTATTTATCCTTTTGCGTAAGGACAGTCTGGTTTGGCCGATGTACGTGGCAGAGTAGCTGACCTGAAAGTTGCGAACAGGTGCGAATAGGCCCCATCTGCTCTCTGAACTGCTTTTGCTAACACTTGCCCTCCTCCATCCTGGCATGTGTATATATACCTCTCCTCTGTGATTTCCACTTCATGCATCTGACAAAGTGGGTTATAGCCCACGAAAGCTTATGCCGAAGAAAATCTGTTAGTCTATAAGGTGCCACAGGACTCCCGTTGTTTTTTACTGTGGCCAAAAGGGCTAATGCAATCCTTGGGAGTGTAAACAGGGGAATCTTGTGTAGAAGTAGAGATTATTTTACTTGGCATTGGTGTGACCACTACTGGAATACTATGTACATTTCTGGTATCCACAGTTTAAGAAGGATGTTAATGAATTGGAAAGGGTTCAAAGAAGAGCCACAAAACCAATTGAAGAATTAAAAAACATGAGTTAGAGGCTGGTTCCAGAGGGGTAGCCATGTTAGTTTAGTTCAGCAAAACAAACAAGGAGTCCTGTGGCACTTTTAAAGATGAAGGAGCTCAAGGTCTTTAACTTAACAAAGAGGAGGCTAAGGGCTGACTTGATTAGTCTGTATTTACCTACATGGGCAACAGATATTTAATAATAGGTTCTTCTGTTTAGTAGAGAGAGATTTAACATGATCCAGTGCTGGAAGCTGAAGCTAGACAAATAGTAAATTTTTAACATTGAGAATAATTTAACCCCTGGAGCAATTCATGATGGAGTCTCTAGCACTGACCATTTTAAAATCAAAAGTGTATGTTTTCCTAAAAAATTCTATTCTAGGAATTATGATGAGAAAGCTCTCTAGCCTGTGTTATACTGGTCAGACTAGATGATCAGTGTTTCCTTTTGGTTTTGGAATCTGTAAATCTATGATGTCTTGTAAACTGGTTTTGTTGAAGTGGTATGATATCAATATTACTAGTAGGTCAGAATTGTATTAACAATGCAATCTTGTGAAATTATCATGAAAACGTATCAGTCCAGGCACAGAATAGACTTGCTTTTTACCATTTTGGGTGTATAATGAATAAACTAATGAAATTTTATTCTCCTGTCAAAAAAATAAATTCCTTGCCCAAGGTGAGTGGGCAAGTATAATTTGCCAGGGCTACAGGAGTGCTATTCCTTGGAAATGTAGCCTTTTATTAGTATTCCACTTAAATCATTAGGCTGCGTCTATTAGTTTCCTAGACAAAAAGATTCAGGATGAGTCTCATGTTAAACCATTGCCATGTTTCTAAATGCATTAAGCGACATTAGTCTATTCTTAAGCATTTGAACATTTATACTCAAATTCACATGCAAGATTGGCACATAGTTCACAAAGGAAGCCTGTGCTAGTTTAAAAAAAAAATCAAATCAAATTTCTACCTTTTGTTTCAGAGTGGAATGAATCATATCATGGGTTTGTTGTGCTACTGAGTTTGTATGCCAGTATAGTAAATCTGAACGTTGACCAAATGGCAATTCTGGACCTGCTATTATTTAAGTTGATTAAAACCAGGTTTTATTATACATAAATTATTTTCCTCTCATAGCATCAGTTTTTTTAACATGCCTGAGGTCTCTTGGGTAATGTGTCAGCAGTGTGATGTAGTTCATTTTTTGCCTTCATCTAACTGGTGCAAACTTCTTTCAAGAGAAGAGTCCTGATTTATAATCTATTTATAGGGAAGGGTGGATCAAGTTCATTCAGAAAAGTGAGCCTTTTTGGCTCTATACTCACAAACCAATTGTTGTTCTTTAGCCTTTGCAGGTGAAAATTAACCAATATTTCTGTCTTTGCCATGATTCTGAGCCACCTCTGTTTGACACAGTATTAACAAACAAAATGTGCTGTTCTTGGAGCAGAACATTCTAACTTTCTTGGGTGTTCAGCAACATCGCTTTCTTGCTTTAAATCTTCTTGGCAAAGAGCTTTGGTTGCATCAGGAAGGTTTTGGTCTTGTCCCTGAATGAGGAGTTGTGAAGCAGTTCCCCTACTAATGTTTCAATCATCTCGGTGACTAAAATCTTAATTCAAACGCTGTGGTATGTGGCTTTTTTAGTAAAAAGGAAAAAAATCTATTTAGATATAGTTTATACAGCTGAATCTGGTTCCTTGCTGGCATATTGGTGAGCATTGATTGCTTTTTTTTTTTTTTTTTTTTTTTTTTTTTTTTTTAAAGGATATTGACATTAAGAAAGTGAACGGAGTTCCTCAGTATGCCTTCCTGCAGTACTGTGATATTGCAAGTGTATGCAAAGCAATTAAGAAGATGGATGGGGAATACCTCGGAAATAACCGTCTCAAGGTAAAGGAATCCGCCTGTAAACTCATTATCCTTCTCCTGGTTAATTTTGTTTTCTGTGTTATGTAATTCTTTGTCAGTTTAGACTGTGAAAGTTAAGTTGGTTGTGGTTGTGTGTGGGGTTTTTTCGGTACTTTTTCCTCTCGTGCTATTACTGCATAGGTCAGATTAGATAGTGATATATTTTCAACCACCACCATGACTGACCTTATTTGATAACTTTGTCGGCAATCACAGCACAAGCCCAGAGTTGAATGGACATGGAGACTGATTTATCTTCTCATTTTTAAAGATAGTCCCTCCAGGTCAGTGGTGGTGCAGTGTAGGCAGATTGCACTGTTCCTGCCAGAGCTGTACCTGTTCTGGGGAAAAGAAGATATCAGTCCCCAGATTTGTCAATCTGACATCTTTCAGAAGCACTAAATTTGCACAAAACCCAAATATTCTAAACAAACGTATATATATTTAAGCATGCAGAATTATTTGCATTAATCACCATATGATTTTGAGTTGCTCGCACTTGCGTGGATTCTAATTTTAAAAAATTGATACCAATGAATAGTTTTATTCAGATAATTCTAAATCAGGCATGCTCTGTTCAATTAGTTTAATTGTCATTTGTACTGATGGAAGTTTTGCCCTTTTGTGTTCAGCTGGGTTTTGGAAAGAGCATGCCTACAAACTGCGTGTGGTTAGATGGTCTTTCTACAAACGTAACGGATCAGTATTTAACTCGACATTTCTGCCGATACGGGCCTGTGGTAAAGGTAGGTGGGAGGCTTTGGTGTGTGGTTTGAAGTTGTTACTGTCTTCCTTTCTTTACATCCTGTCCTTTCAACCCTGACTTCTAGGGTTTTAGAGCTCAGACACAGAATTTCTCTCTGGGTTGAAATTTGGCCTACAAAGCTTTGTAGCTTTTCAGCTTGTTGGTCCAAAGCATGGACTAGTTGCTTTTAGTATTTTAATTAGAATACTTTGAATGAGCCGAGATAATGAACTTTAGAACTAGTCCCTCCAACTACAAAGTTTCTTTAGAATTCTAATGTTGTTTCATGTTGGAACAGCGCTGTCTAATTATGTGATTATACTTATGCATGCTAATTACATAATTAGATATAATTATATTTTTTGCAAATAGACAAGAAATTACTCTTAAAAAAAAAAACTGCAGGAAATTCACACAAGAAAAGGTACATAAAAATGTCATAGTTGTATAACATAGTGGGACACTTCAGCTGTGAACTACCAGGTCCCGTTGTGTGTAGGTATTTGACATTTAGGCCATGACTTTGCAAGCATTTGTGCACATGCTTAACTTTAAACATGTGAGTTACTCAGTTGATTTCAATGGGAGTATACCTGTGCTTAAAGTTAAATGTGTGTAAATGTTTGCAGCATTGGAACCTTCAGTCCTTAAGACATCTGTGAGTACGTATTGCAGCTCTGACATTCTTTTAATGTAACTTTTTTGTCTGAATATGTATATGTTGCGAAGACAAATGATTATTTATAAATTGTGCACATTTAGCACTTTGAAGAATGGTACTGCAGTTTGTAACAATAAAAACATATTTTCATTTTGTGATTAAATGTTCCTTTTACCTTTTTCCCCCCTTACAATTTATTGGAAATTTTTCAAAAATCTATAAGTAAACAATGACGTGCAATACTCAAGTCATGAGAGAAAATAAGGAAAGTAAAATACAGAAAGTAAAACACAGAAAAACAAAATAAAGGCATAATATACCTCAAGCCACAATATCCACAATGCAAAGCAGTCCCTTGTCTTTTTACTGTCTCTTCATAATAATATGTCTCATCAGAAAAGCCTGAAAATTAACTTGATAAAAATTTTCTTACTGGTGTCCTCATGATATAGAATTTTGTTGGGACTGACGTTAAGTCCTGTGGATGAGGCTCTTATTTGGTTTTTGTTTTGTTTTTTTGTTTTTTACAGGTGGTGTTTGACCGCTTAAAAGGCATGGCCCTGGTTCTCTACAATGAAATTGAATATGCACAAGCAGCTGTAAAAGAGACCAAGGGGAGGAAAATCGGTGGGAATAAAATTAAGGTGTGCAGAATGACCTCTAAGAAAGAAAGAAAAAAAAAAAAATGTATTCAGGTCTTACCCCTTAAATGCTGGCATTTTGCAAACTGCCAGATAAAAGAATACTTAGTGGGATATACATGACCCAAAATCTCAGAGTTAAATTGACCTTTTACACTCGGCTTAAGATGGTAGGGCATTTTGAACTGTTACTTAGAAAGCCTTCTCCGGTGTTCTGTCCTCCTACCCCCTTCCCCCCACCCCCCCAAACTTGTCTCTCTAAGCTTCTGGGAGTTGGTGGCCATGTTGTTACCTGTTGTTAGTGACTGACAAAGCAATACTACAAAGACACAAAACGAATCCAGGAGTTTGGGGTGTTAGCCCAATCTCTGAATTATCTTTCTCCTCCTTTTCCTCCTCTTCTGAAGAGTGGGTGATCACTCAAGCATGATCTTTCACCTGGTGTATTCATCTAGAAATCTGATGTTTGTCGTGGTTAGAAGTTTTGAATATGTTATAGTTTTCTAAGTGTGGTGGTTGAAAGTAATAATCTTTATATGGAATAAAGATATGGTGATTAAAGATTTTATATCTTGTGTTTGTGGGTCTTACTCCCTACTGATTTTGAAACATAAAATATCCTTGTGTGTTCGTGCTCTGTTACTGTGGTTATACCAGTTTTA
Organism: Pelusios castaneus; assembly: GCA_007922175.1. NCBI lineage: Eukaryota > Metazoa > Chordata > Testudines > Pelomedusidae > Pelusios > Pelusios castaneus. The sequence continues at coordinate 10,250,889 of ML685803.1, forward strand.
TTTTAAATGGATTATTTAAAGTTCCTTTTTAATGTAAAAATTGTTGGATTATGCAGAATTGCATTTTATGCGCCCATTCTCAATATTGTTGCACAGTTGGGAAATACTAAGTAGTGGTTAGAACAATGAGCTGGGAGTCAGGATTCCTGGATTCTGTTCCATCCCTACCATTGCCTTTCTGTGTAATTGTGGGCAAGTCATTTAAACTCCTATCTGTAAAGGGGATTAATAATATTGATCCCATCTTTGTAACGTGCTTTGATATCCTGGGAAGAAAAGCACTATATAACTGCAACGTGGTGGTGGTATTTAATAATTTTGCTTTTGGTGTTCTTTGAAACAACAGCATTTCAGTTGACTTTTCTTTGGTAACTGAAATAAAGTATCCTGATCAGAAGTTCCATTGCTCCATAAAAATACATTGTGCTTTGCAACACACAAAATATAAGGGAAGGGTCTTTCATCTTAGCAGGAATAATTCAGTCCGGAGGACTCTTAAATTACATCACACCATTGCTTCCACTCTGCTTCCATCTTCAAGTTCTGCAGGAGATATTGAAAACTAGTCAAAATGAAATGTTTCTTTTATTGAACATGTATTTCCTTTATTTTTCAGGTGGATTTTGCAAACCGAGAGAGTCAGTTGGCGTTTTATCATTCCATGGAGAAAACGGGTCAGGATATCAGAGACTTCTATGAAATGCTAGCAGAAAGAAGGCATGTATCTAATACATAGATTCCATTCTCTTGCTTTTCAAACAGGACTTTAAATGTAGTTAAAATTCACATAATAATTAATCTTTAAAAAGGAGACTCTTCCAAACCTACTTCCTCTCCCTACAGCACACACAATCTTTATCCTATTGATTGTCCCTTCTTTTTGAGTTGCAAGTTTCATTGAGAAATCACTGTTGGAGTGAACTCTCTGCAGAAAGTTTTCTGTGGTCATAATTGACACACAATACATTTAAGTAGACAAATGATTTCAAATGTGCTGCAGTTTTTTTACAGTTTTTTGTACTTTAGTTTTAATGTTTAGCTTTTTAAACTTTTTCCCCCAGATGTGAATGGTCTGCCTTCAACTACACAAACTGGCAAATAAAAGCCAAGCAGTGATTTGTGGGTCTGAACTCCGTCACTTACTAAAATTATTATAGAGAGTACACAAAATTTATGGTATATGTGAAGGACTTGACTGAAACCTTTGGTCAGCTAGGTGGCATATATGTTCAGCTACCCAGCTGACTTGCTGCTTCATGTATTATTAGCTAGGGATCATTCATTATTTTCTTAAGAATATAAGATGGGTGGGGTGGGGTTAAAAACTCCTCTCCCCACCCTCCAAATAGTGTGTAAATTATCAGGCAACACTTGATATTACAACAATCAGATATTTTCCATTGAGCTGAAAGTGAAGTTTACATTCAGAACCGCCACTTCCTCAGTAGGATGGTGTCTAATACGATAAAATAACTACAGTTCTGAGCAGAAATTCAGTTTTCCTTGCTATTTGTCATGAAAGCTATCTTCTATCTAAATGTTTTTCTATAGCACGTGTCCTCATGGTTTCCTGTTGTACATGGGGTTGCAAAAGATGGTGGATTCTGCACAAGAAGCCTCCCTCATTTCTCTAGACTGTTTTAATGCAGCCTAGCACAGCTCCACTCATAACTTTTTGGATGGTTGAAAAAACCTACCAATTGTTTCATTACCAATGATTACAGTGAAGAGTGGGCAAATGGATTTTCGTTGAGTCAGTAAATTTACATCATTTTTAAAAACTGGCTTAATTAAGGTTCTGAATTGCTTATAAATGAGCCCAGCATGGTATCGTTTGCACTAATGAGCTATACATTATTTCAAAATGTGCTGCTCTTGTTTTAGATCAAAGTAGATTAAAATAACATGCAATGTTGCTAGTTTTTAAAAACTGAAGATTGGTTTGGAAATTAGAAATGATAATTTGCATAATGGAAATGAATTGGTGTGTTCCCAAGTCATTGCCAAGGATTGTGATCTGCCAGCAGGCAGACAGTGACAGTTTCCTCTGGCTGAATTACACTGAAGTAAAAAAAGAGGGAATCGCATTCATCAAATGTCTTTTAGTACACATATGTCATCAAAGCTGATCTTTGCTGTGAAATGTTTCTGACTAGAACACTGATTTCTAGAACAAGATGAAACCTGGACACCTGTCTCTTCCCCTCCTTCCCCCCATCAGCTGTCATTATCAAAACCAATGTCTGAGTTGAGTGTTCACCTACTCTATACACAGAGAGTAAACAGGTCTGTTGGCAAGAGCTTGGGATGAGTGCGTTACCCACACCATTTTCTGTAACTACTGTCTACCCTGTTGTTATATGATCTGCATCTGACGCATATTTGACAGGATATCTTTCTTTTTAAAAGATGCTATAGTTTAATTTCTAACATTCTGTTGGGGCTGTTTGTATCTTAGCTGTAAAGCTAGGTTTTCATAGTATTATGAGTCCAGCTGTACAGGGCTCAGGGAGAGAGAATAGTTATAATTAATACATTTTATTTATAAACTTCTACAAATACCTCAGATAACTTCAGGTCACAAAAAAGTTATGAATTTAAGGTGTCATGCATCTCAGAACTTTATAGGACTAGAAGTAAGTGATGTGTCCCTTTGGAAAAAGTGGGAATCTTCTTTCAAATAGTATAAACCTCCTGTTTTAAGCTCTGCAGGGTCATGAAATATTTGACCCTAAGCCTGTTGATGATGCAGAATTTTGTGTTGCACAGTGTTCAAATGTAAGTTTTTTGGGAACATCTTTGTGGTAGGTTGACTTTTTTAAAATGACAGCTGCTTAAAGTTGCCTGACCTGTTGCACAGTTCAGATGTTGTCTCAGTGGAGATGGCTTAGGGGGCAGAGTGTGAAAGAGGCAATCAAAGATGTATGATAAATGCAGTTTATCATATGGTTCAGCAATTTATCATTTATAAAGCATTTTGGGAGTTGGACAGACCCATTTGGGTGACAGTCTGCAGCTGCAAAGGGTAGTCATGGACTGAAAAGCTCATTAGCATGACTCCCTTCTGTACCCATTAGCTGTCCTGACCATTGCAATTCATAATATTCCATGATCTTTTGCAGAATGAGTGTATTCTTTGTCTTCCATTGTTAAATAAAGCCTTCCTTTTATGTTTGTTAGTTTTTTCCTTTTTTAGTTTTGTACACTTCTTACAAGTTAGAAACTTTCCACTTTTAGCACTATGTGCAAATGTGTGAAAGAGAGTGTAAAACATACCTTTAAATGGTTGGGGAATCAGAGTGCTTTTAATGTAAAAAAGGTGCCCAAAACCTCTCATTTGCTATGAAACTTGTCTTACTGAGTTTTGAAATGTTGGCACAATTCCTTTTTACTGCTTATAACTTACTGGTTGAGAGATGGAAACTTTGAATTTTGAGCTGATATATGTTTTCAGAGCTAGCTACTGCTCTCATTAGTGCTAACTTTTTGAGATTGGCTGGTTTTCATGTGTACACAGTGAACTTTTTGCTGTGTAAGGTACACTTTTATTAAATTGGTTTCTATTTGTTCTCTGAATAGGGATGTAAATACTAGTTTGGCAGATAGAATGGATTCAGAGATGTTCACCAAAGCCACCTAATGGGGGGAAAAAAGATTGATTTAGTCTGTATCTGAGACTAGCAAATTGACTAATTCACTATTTGTTGTTAAATCTATGGATACAGCTAAGAGTATCTCCATGATATATACCTAAATAAAGTAGCTATCAACATTTTTCATGTAGACAAGCGCTTCATAATTCAACATGTTTGTTAATAGGGAAAACTAATCACTGTATTTATTGTTGTTTTTGGCAGAGATGAAAGAAGAGGATCTTATGAATATGCTCCTGATCGTACTTACTATGAGACTGTTAGAACTCCAGGGACGTATCCTGAAGATCCTAGGAGAGAATATCCTGCACGAGGCAGAGAATTTTATGCAGAATGGGACCCTTATCAAGGAGACTACTATGACCCGCGGTATTATGATGATCCACGGGAATACAGAGATTACAGAGGAGATCCTTATGAACAAGATATAAGGGAATACAGCTATAGACAACGAGAGAGGGAGAGGGAAAGGGAGCGATTTGAATCTGATCGGGAGAGAGATCACGAAAGGAGGCCAATTGAACGCAGTCAAAGTCCAACTCATTCTAGACGTCCGCAGAGCCCTGGAGCGTCTCCCTCACAATCAGAAAGGCTTCAGAGTGATTCTGAAAGGAGGATCTACAGCAGGTCTTCAGATCGTAGCGGGAGCTGCAGCTCCCTTTCTCCTCCAAGATATGACAAACTTGACAAGACCCGTGTAGAGCGTTATGCAAAAAATGAGAAAAATGAGAAAGAACGTGCTTTTGATCAGGAGAGAGTAGACAAAGACAAACGTTTGGTGAGGAAAGAGAAGCCAGAAAAACTAGAAAAAGAGAAAACTGATAAGCAAAAACGGAAAGCAAAAATTCATTCACCAAGCTCTCAGTCCTCTGAAACAGATCAAGAAAATGAGAGGGAACCTAGTCCTGAAAAATTAAAGGGCAATAGTAAACAGAGTAAAGAGAGAGCTGACAAAGAAGGGACGGCTAAAAACCGCCTGGAACTGATGCCGTGTGTGGTGCTGACTCGAGTAAAAGAAAAAGAAGGAAAAGTTATTGATCAGCCTGCTTTGGAAAAACTAAGAGCAAAGCTTGATAATGACACCATTAAGTCTCCACTTCTTGAACAAAAAATCCAGACATCTCAAATTGAGCAAACAAAATCTGACCAGTCTAAACTGGAACCTGTCAGAACTAAGGTGCCAAAAGAGAAGGTACTTGCCAGTCATGTAGAAGTGGTTGATAAAGAGGGAAAACTAAAGTCCAAGAAACACCTGAAGACAGAGCAGACTACAGAAGGGGCAAACACAGTCGACCTGGACAAGCTAGAAGCTCGTAAAAGACGTTTTGCTGATGCAAACTTGAAACCTGACCGGCAAAAACTGGAAGTTAAAAGAAGCAGCCAGGATGAGGAAGATGCTGCACGCGTGGTCTTGAAAAAACAACTTGATATGACAACTTCATCTAGAGAAGTTACGGTGTTAAGAGAAGGAGAATTGGAAAGAAAGCCCTTGAGGAAAGAGATGCTTAAAAGGGAATCTAAAAAAATCAAACTGGAAAGACTTATTACAGTTACCAGCCCCAAAGATGCACAGGAGCCTGCTAATGTTTCTGTGGGTATTGGCTTGCGTCCCAGTTCAGAACTTCAGTCTAGACTAGGGGAAGTAGTTGATGAACCAGTGGAAACGCAAGAAATCCCTTCTAAAAAACTTAATCTGATAAAACCTCAGCACAAACAGATGCAGCTGTTAGATGATCAAGGAACAGAGAAAGAGGACATGAAGAAAAATTACTGTTGTCTTCCCGAAGAGATGCCTGACCATAAGCTTGGCCAGGAGAAACCTCAGTCAGTTGATACAGAGGAGAAAATTGGTATTGATATTGATTACACACAGAGTTACAGAAAACAAATGGAGCAAAGTCGCAGATTAAAACAGCAGATGGAAATGGAGATAGCAAAGTCTGAGAAGTTTGGCAGTCCAAAAAAAGATGTAGATGACTATGAAAGGCGTAGCCTGGTTCATGAGGTGGGCAAACCACCACAAGATGTCACAGATGACTCTCCACCAAGTAAAAGGAAAAAGGCTGATCATTTTGATTTTGAAATTAGCACTAAAAGGGAGAGGAACTATAGAAGCTCTCGCCAGGTGAGTGAAGATTCTGAAAGGACTGCCTGTTCACCTAGCATCAGACACTTTCCTTTTCAGGAGGAGGAGGACACGCTAGATTCCCCAAGGCTAATGCCATTAAAAGAAACCAAAGAATCACCGAAAATAGAAGAAAAGGGTCTTTCATATTCCAATATGACTGTGAGGGAGGATTCCCTAAAATTTAATCCCTATGATTCCAGCAGAAGGGAGCAGATGGCAGAAATGGCCAAAATAAAGCTATCAGTACTGAGTTGTGAAGATGAATCAAATAGATGGGAACCGCAAGTGAAACAAGAGCCAGGCAGAGTTGATATTAGCTTCCCAAGTAGTATAGTTAAAAGAGACAGCATACGAAAGCGATCTGTACGGGACCTGGAACCAGGTGAGGTGCCATCAGATTCTGATGATGACAATGAAAATAAACCCCATTCTCCTAAAACCTCATCATTATTAGAGAGTTCCAGGTTATCTTTTTTATTAAGGGACAGAGAAGAGAAACTACGTGAAAGGGAGGAAAGGCTGTCCACTTCTTTAGAAAGAAACAAATTTTATTCTTTTGCATTGGATAAGACAATCACACCAGACACAAAAGCCTTGCTTGAAAGAGCTAAATCTCTCTCTTCATCTAGAGAAGAAAACTGGTCTTTTCTAGATTGGGACTCAAGATTTGCTAGTTTTAGGAACAATAAAGACAAAGAGAAAGTTGACTCTGCTCCAAGACCTATTCCATCTTGGTATATGAAAAAGAAAAAAATCAGGACTGATTCAGAAGGAAAACTAGATGATAAGAAAGAGGATCATAAAGAGGAGGAGCAAGAGAGACAGGAATTGTTTGCCTCTCGATTTTTACATAGCTCAATTTTTGAGCAAGATTCTAAGCGTCTACAGCATTTAGAAAGAAAAGATGATGACCTAGACTTCATTTCTGGTCGAGTATATGGGAGACAGATGTCGTCTGATGGAACTAACAGTGCACCTGAGCTGGTACAAGAACCAGTTGTTCTTTTTCATAGTAGATTTATTGAGCTCACCCGAATGCAGCAAAAAGAAAAGGAGAAGGATCAAAAACCAAAAGAAGTAGAAAAGCAAGAAGACAAGGAAAATCAGCCTAAGACACCAGAAACTGTTCCTGATAATAAAGAACCAGAACATAAATCTTCATTAGTTGGGCCTTCTTCAGTCACAGTTGTATCTCAAGAACCAGCGCTAGTCATATCTGAGAAAGTAGCAAATGAAAAAACAACTGTGGATATAAATTCCGCAAGAGAAGAAAGACCATCTGAACTTGTTTCTACAGCAGAAGAACCAAAACCTCTTCCTGAACTTGCTGCTTCTGTCAAAACAGAACCTCCTGAGCAACTTGAACCTCCCCCAGCAATAGAGGTCAATAAAGATGTCATTCCTGCAGCTTTGGCTTCCGAGGAAGACTCAGTATCCACAGAGCATCCGTCATACTTGGATACAAAGCCGCCTACTCCAGGAGCTTCTTTTTCACAAGCAGACACCAATGTAGATCCAGAACCTGACAACACCCAGTTGATTCCACCACCCCCTAAGCTAATTCAAAAGCCTGATGAATCAAGTGAACCTAAAGAGGAACATGTCCTACCTGCTGCTAACTCCGATCCTAATGCAAGTCAAAAAGCAGAGATAGTTGTTGAGAATCTGCCTCCTGTTTCTGACAATGACATGGAAGTTGAACCCCCCGTTGTTGTTAAAGATAAAAAGTCATACAAAAGCAAACGTTCCAAGACTCCTGTTCAGTCAGCCACAGCAAATGTCACAGAGAAACCTGTCACAAGGAAGAGCGAAAGGATTGACCGTGAAAAACTTAAAAGATCAAGCTCTCCTCGTGGGGAAGCACAGAAACTTTTAGAATTGAAAGTAGAAACGGAAAAAGTTTCAAGAAATGCTGCTAAATCTCCTAGTGCTGCAACAGAGCCAGAAAACATAGAGCCAAGTTTGCCAGTAGGCCGAACTAGACGCAGAAATGTAAGATCAGTTTATGCCACCACAGGAGATAATGAAGGCCCATCTCCAGTGAAGGATCCAGTAGAAGTAACTAGATCTACCAGAAAAAGAGGGGAGAAGGAACCCCAGGAGATTGTAACAACTGTTCCTACTACTCCAAGAAGAGGAAGGCCTCCAAAATCACGCCGTAAGCCTGAAGAAGAAATCTCTCCTATTAAGACAGAACTGGTACAGCAGGAAGCAGAAGAGACGGAGACTAAAGAAACAGTGGAAATTCCTAAACCTGTTGAGGGATGGAGATCTCCTAGATCCCAAAAACTAACACATAGTCATTCATTAGCTGCAAGCACTCTGCAGGGGAAAAAAGGGAAAAATGAACCGAAGGCAGATACCTCTGTAGAATCTGAAGATGCCACTGAAATAGCTGGTCAAGAATCAAATATTAGTGAAAACAGCAATAAATTAAAGACTACAGACAAAGAAGCAGCAGCAAGTGAACAGAAACGTGACAGAAAAGAACTTGATGTGGACAAAAATCTTTCAGAAACCCCCACTGTGGAGATTGTAGAGAAAAAAAATGTCCCAGAAAAAGCTCCCAAATCCAAACGAGGAAGATCTAGAAATGCTAAGACTGTTGTAGATAAAGCATCCTTGTGTCTAAAAAATGTGGAAATACGTCTCAATGTTGATGAAGTCAAAGGTGCACTGCGACCAAGTGAAGAGGAAGCAGAACCTGTGGCAATGTCACCAGCAAAAATCAAAAGCCCCCCAAAAGAGGACAATATGTCACCCCATTTTGTCAAGAACGAGCAAGAAGATGCATTCCAGGCAACAGAAGAAGAAACAATGCATGAACCGAAGCAATCCCCAGAAGCTGTCCAGTTAGCAAAGCAGATTGAACTTGAGCAGGCTGTGGAGAACATTGCAAAGCTCACTGAAACACCGTCAGTTGCTGCCTACAAAGATCAGGCAGCTGACGTATCTGAAGCTCGTCAGGAGGAGGAGGGAGACAAACCTGCACATCAGGCTAGTGAAACAGAACTGGCAGCAGCTATTGGATCCATCATAAATGACATTTCTGGAGAAACAGAAAGCTTTCCTGCTCCTCCAACTTATCCGACTGAATCAGAATCTGAGATACCTGCAGAGCCACTGGTGTTACCATCGCCCAGGCAAGAAATGGAGCCTGAAACTGATCAGGCCGTTAACAATATTTTGGAAACAGAAACTGCTGTTGAACCCTCTGTGCAACAGGTAACTGGCAGAACCCCATCAACGACAGAAGCAGAAAGTAAGGAGGGTGAAGTGAGTTTCAGTGAATCTTCAAATTCTGCACAGGAAGCTGAAACTTTACAGGAAGCTGAAGTTTCTCGGAAGGAAAAGGGCCGTCAAAAGACCACTCGGCAAAGACGTAAAAGAAGCACAAGCAAGAAAGGGGAAGCTGCTGAAGTTAGTGTTTTTGAGCCTGAAAGAGTACAAAGTAAGTCTCCTGTTGCCAATGAAGTTAAGGCAAAACCAGAAGAATCCTTGAAAGATGAAAAGCAAAATAAAAACTCTGTTCAGGTTTCTGCTGAACTGAACATCTCCGATACAAGCAAGGCTGCAGCCACTGAAAGAGCTTCTCATGAAGTTGTTTCCGAGAGCAATGCTCCTCCTAAAGCTCCAGCACCTCCTCTGGACCTACCTTCCCAACCAGTTCCTGTGGATGATGTTAGCCAAAGTGGATTTAAGCTACGGTCAGCAATTGAAAATGCACCCATTACTCCACCGAGTGCTCCAAACACCACCGTTCCTGCAGTTCCTTCTGCAACTGCAGCAAAATTACCTACCCCTGTATCATCTGGGACAGTCCCCCTTCATTCCAACACTACCAAGGTGACCGAATGGATTGTAAGGCACGATGACACCCGCACTCGTGCCACCCCACCACCTGCTCTTCCCCCTGATACTAAAGCATCTGATATCGATACAAATTCCAGCACTCTGAGGAAGATACTTATGGAACCCAAATACGTTTCAGCAACGAGCCTTGCTTCTACGCATGTCACAACTTCTGTCTCTGAGCCAGTTACTGCACCTCGTTTGGAAGAGGCGCCTCCTCATCCTCCAGTGGAGGCCATAAAACCAGTGTCAGAGGAAAAACCAGCAGTTCCTATCACTAATGCTTTGGACCCCCCAGTAGCAGAGGCACCCGTTTTCAGTGAGAAAGAAAAAATAAGTACAGTTATAGCCCCCAAAGCGACTTCCGTTATAAGCAGAATGCCCCATAGTGTTGATCTAGAGGAAACGCCAAGGATAACTTTGATGAAGCAAGTCCCCCAAACCCAGACATGTCTAGTTAATGCCCCTTCACCAAAATACAAGCAGAGACCGAACACAAATGATAACAGCAGGTTTCATCCAGGATCCATGTCTGTTATTGAAGATAGACCAGTGGAGACTGGCTCCAGCCCAGGTCTGCTAGTAAACACTTCAGAGGGTGTTGTGCTTTTGAGTTACTCAGGACAGAAAACAGAGGGCCCTCAGCGAATTAGTGCGAAGATCAGTCAGATTCCCCCAGCAAGTGCTGTTGACATAGAGTTCCAGCAGTCTGTGTCCAAGTCACAAATTAAACAAGAACCTATTACTCCATCACAGCCAGTACCGAAAGCCTCTCAGACTCCCACAGGATATGGGAATGTCTCCAACCATCCTTTGGTACTAGGAAACCAACCTTACAATACATCACCTGTGATCTCCTCTAGTAAACAAGAACGCACTGCCTTAGAGAAATCTGAATCGGGCCACCTTTCTGTCCAGACTCCTGCTTCTCAATCAGGACCTGTTAAAGTCCTTTCCCAGACTGTAAACACTCCACCTGTGCTAGTTCACAACCAGTTGGTACTCTCTCAAAGTGTAGCTTCCACCAACAAAAAACTTCCTGATCTGACTGCTCTGAAAGTGGATACTAAGGCTCTTCAACCGTCAAACTTGAGCCCTGGGGTCAGTCCTCATCACCCTTCCCTATCTGGTAAAATACATTCAGAAGCAAACCATATCAACTCAGGTCCCAGCACCCCAACAGATCGGGCTATTTCTCATTTGGGGGTTTCTAAACAGGAGCCACATTCACCACGTACAAGTGGGCATTCTCCATCTCCATTTCCAAGGGCTTGTCATCCTGGCAGTACTTCCTCTCCAGCTTTATCTAGTAATACCTCTGTCATGCTGGCTCCAGGAATTCCTGTGCCTCAGTACATATCCAGTATGCATGCTGAGCAGTCTGTTATAATGCCCCCTCATAGTGTAACACAAACTGTATCCCTTGGCCATCTGTCACAAGCAGAAGTGAGAATGAATACCCCTCCTTTGCCTGGTATTCCTTATGGCATCCGCCCAGAAGCGCTCCACTCTCCCAGAGCAGCTCTGCAACCTCAGATAGAAATCAGACCTCAGAGATCCAGCACACCTCAGCCAGCTCCAATAAGAGACATAGTCATGCCCCCATTATCATCTCAGCATTCCCCAGAAGATGAGATGCATTACCATCATCCTGTGTGTAGAGGGTCCGCCCCTGTGCAGTCCGATGTGTTAGTAATGCAGACAGATTTTCGCATGCATGCTACGGGTATAAGACTCGACCAATACAACGTGCCTCGAGATGTGAGGATGATGATGCACCCGCACATGGCAGCAGTGGGCGACCACCACCCCGAAACGAGACAATCTAGAACACCAGAAGGATCTGTGAAAACACCACCAATCACCAAGACTCCACAACCTGGAAAAGAGACACCTAAGTCTTCTGAAGTCAAAATGGCGCACTCTCCACACAGTGAGCCACGGATCCTGAGCGTCCCTCCCAGCAGCCAACTTCCTGGACTGCCTTTGACGCAGCCTGTTGTGGTACCCCCTGGAGTACAAATCATGCATCCTGCAGGGAGTTCCTTTCATGATTATAGATCTGTGTATGGCGACATGAGAAATTACCATACAGCAGCTCAGCTTGGTCATCCTCAGTTCCCTGGAGCATCGCCAATTGGCTTGCCTTCCCGGAGTATGACCCCATCTCAGGTGAGAAAAATTCAATTTCCTCTGTCAGGTTTCCTTCATCTGAGTTTTAATATATATTGTGATTAAATGAAGTCCTGGTGCAGTTGAGTGCAGTGGGGAATACAGCTGGGATGAGTTTGGCCCATTCCTCATGCACTCTGCCCTCTCCATTTATGATTGTATTTTACAGTAGTACAACGGTGCTAAACAATGGTTGGTTTTGTTCAGGAACCATGAGCTAAAGATCTTTTTAAAGTTACTGGGAAGTAAGTAAGGGGGAAATCCCCTCAATATTGTCTCTTCATCCATCACAACAGGACTCAGTTTAGGAATGGCATGAAATCTGTAAATTCCCAGGTGTAGTGATACTCATAGACTTTAAGGTCAGAAGGGACTAGTGTGATCATCTAGTCTGACCTCCTGCAAAATGCAGGCCTCAAGACCTCACCCACCCACTCCAGCAATAGGCCACCAACCTATGACTGAGTTATTTGATTTAAGGACTTTTAAGATACAGAGAATTCAAGCCATGCCCTGTGCTACAGAGGAAGGCGAAAAACCCCCAGAGCCCAGGCCAATCAGCCCTGGGGGAAAATTCCTTCCCTTCCCCAAATATGGCGATCAGTTAAACCCTGAGCACGTGGGCAAGTACTAAGGGAGGGACAATTCCAACATAGCCACAATGGCAAATTATTTGAGTTTGATTCACTCCTAGCTGTTTTCCTATCCAGTAATATTGTATTATGCAGACAAATAACTTGGGGGGAGTGAGCATGAAGTCAATACCTAGTTGGACGGATGGTCTAGTTAAGGATGGTCCTGGGTGTTGAGGCACTGAATTGGGCCTTGGGAAGTCTGGATTCAGTTTCTAGCTGTGTTTGATAATCTCTGGGCTTCTGCTCTGCATCTGTAAATTATCAGTGATAACATCGATTTTTGTTGTGAGATTAAATTTAGTAACAGGTGTGAGGCAGTCAGATACCATGATAGGGACCCAACTGAGAACCAAATAGCTGTCTAGAAATACTTAAGCTGGTGGAGAGCTCACTTGGCTGGTTCCCAACAGTCTGATTGTTAAATGAGTATTTTGTGTCATAAGTGCGTTCTCCAAAGCTTTTTATTTTCTCTCTCCCTCCCTCCTTCCCCCTCCCCCCCCCATCACTCCTCTGTAGGGTCTGCCAGAAGGTGAGCACTCCCACCCCAGCCAGCCGGTGCGAAGCAAAACTCCTCAGATTTCCCAGGACTCCAAGGGATCGCAGGCAGCAGGATCTGAACAAACCCACCACACCACTGTAAATAGGCATGCAGCGCAGATAGACCCTCATGTCCATCTTCAGAGGGCACAGGCAGATACGGGCCAGACTTCTTATCCTTCCCCTGTGGCCATTTCAATGAAACAGGAGCTTCCATCTCCACACCAGCCTCAGGCAGTTCAGAAGCAATCTTTGTTTATCCCTTCAACTTCGGCCCCCCCAGGGATGCTATTGTCCCGCCCCGAACCTCAGTCTGCTCTAATGCAAGACCCATCTCCTCACTCTGTTTCTCAGAGACCTGTGGATATGGTTCAGCTTCTAACAGTAAGTGTCACTCTCCTTCTCTGTGAGCTGCTGTATCTGCTGCTTGTTTTTCTTATGTCTGGACCTGAGGGGAGTCCAGGGGAAAATAAGCAGTGGTAGTGTTCTGCCAAGCTTCTCCCACTTGAGATCATAGTGTAGCACCACTCACATTAGATAGTGCAGAGCTGCATAATGTGACTCTCCCTACTTCACTGGGTGCTTCCGTCACCAGGGAAGTAGCTGACGGTGTTGACGTTTGCCTGGACGTTCCAGGAGTCCAGTGATGAGTTTGCCATCTCATTGAGGTGAATGAGAAGAGTCCGTGAGTCTCTGAGTTGGTGTTTCAGACGGTCTGCAGATCCAGGCAGACATCTTTGCCTTGTTTCCCATTCCATTCACATTTGGCAGGTTACCTGTGCAAGCCATGGAGTCTAGAGATTATTTATTCATTTCAAAATATCAGTTCTGGAGCATGAGGGAGATAGCACATGGTCGTGGAGGCAGGATTGTGAAGTGTCCTAAGACTGCTGTTAGCCTGCTAGCCTGGGAGTCAGGAGATCCAGGGTCAAGTCCCTGCTCGGCAACAAACTTCCTGCCTGACTTTAGGCATGTCACTTAGTGTGTCTGTGCCTCAGTCATAGGCGGTCTTAATGCGTGGACAGTGCGGGCAACTGCTCATGGCCCCACAGGGGAAAGGGCCCCGCCACACGCCTGGCTGCTGTAGGTCCCACCCATTAAGACTGCCTGTGGCTGGGACGCAGGAGGGCTTGGGGGCTTTGGCAGGGCTGGGAGGGCCCCGGCGAGGCTGGTGGGGAGAGGGGGGCATGGCAGGGCCAGCGAGGCTGGTGGCAGGATCAGAGGGGGACATCGGGGTTGCAGCGAGGCCGGGGACCCCAGTGAGGCTGGCGGTGGGGCGGGGGTTGGGGTGAGCTGGGGATACTGGCGGGGGGGGGGGGCAGTGGAGGCCGCAGCGAGGCCCCGATGAGGCTGGCTGTGGGGTGTTGGGTCAGTGGGGGCGTAACAGGGCTGAGAACCCCGGTGAAGCTGACGAGGGGAGGGGCAGGGCTCTGGCAAGATTAGCTGCCAGTGGGGCCCCCATGTGGTGGGTGGGGCCCATCCTTGACTTTTGCTCTGGGCCCCAGAAACCATAAGATGGCTCTTGGCTTTAGTTCCCCTAAGTGTAAAATGTGGATAATAGCAGTTTCCTTTAGAGGGCATTGGTGAGGATAAACGTATTAAAAGATTGAGCTCCCAGATACTCTTGGTAATGGGGCCCTTGGCTAGGCAGACAGGTGGCCACTCTGAAGAAATAACTGTTGTATTGATGATTAGGTGGAGTCTTGGCCAAATCAGTCCTTGATGTGAGCCTGCTATGAGACAGCCTTAGTGTACTGCGTTCTTACATCGGTATCCTGAAAGCGTCAGAAGCATGTGAGCAGCTCAGGCCATGTACACACTACAGACGCGGGACAAGCGTTATAATTATAACACTTTACTGCGTTCACACTGCACTCCTTCTAGCGAAAGGAGCATTCACACGCTTCTTTCAGTTTTAGCTAGAAGGAGTAGTGCATGGTGGGTACCTATCCCACCATGCACTGCCCTGCCAGCTGGAAGGCTGGCAGTGGTGCTGCCTTGAGCCCCAGTCCTGCTGGGGTTCAGATGCGCTGGGGCTCAGCTGCTGCCGGCCAGCTGAGCTGTGGCTCAGCCAAGCCCGGCTTCGCAGCTGAGCCAGGCTGCAGGGGCTCCAGCTCCCCTGGTGGGGCTCCAGCTGCCAGGCAGCTGAGCCCCGCTGGGGAGCTTAAGACCCCTGCCACAGCTGGCCCCGGCGGGGGGCTCGAGACCCCCACCTGGGCCGCCAAACCCCACAGCCGACCCAGTGGGGCTCCCTGCGCAGCTCCTACCACCACCCAGCCCCCTACCTCAGCCCTGGGGCTTCACTTAGGGGGGGTGGCCCAAACTGGCTGCTCTCACCAGTTCGGGCCACCCCCCTAGTCCAGCTGCAGGGCTTCAGGTGGCGGCGGGAGAAGCCCCGGGGCTGAGCATGGGGGCTGGCTTGAACCGGCTGCCCTCGCCGGTCCAGCCGGCCAATCCCCCAGCTGCCGAACCTGGCAGCTTTAATATACTAATTTCACTGCTCAGCTAGAGCAGTGAAATTGACATATTTGACAGCTCCAATGTCCCAGAGTGGCCTGGTTCGGCACTCTGGGGCATTTCCGGAGGCTGTCTACAGCGCAAAAAGCATCCACACAGGCTGTACCACAGAACAACTGTTCCATGGTAAGCCTTACCACCCTCGTTTAGGTGGTTTACATGTTGCGCGGCAAGAGGGCTGTTGCCGCGCAACAAGAAGCTTTAGTGTGTGGACGCTTTCATTGTTATCACACGGTAAGGAGCCTTATCGCGCAATAACTTTGTAGTGTGTACAAGGCCTCAGATGTGATTTCCTGCATGGTTAGGGTCACTTTTTAACACAAGTGGAAGCACTTTGCTGAAAATGTTTCACTAGGTCCTTATTTTACCCCATCATTCGTTAGTATTAAGATTTCTTCATCCTTTATTTTCAGAAGTACCCAATTGTGTGGCAGGGCCTTCTGGCGCTAAAGAATGACACAGCTGCAGTTCAGCTCCACTTTGTCTCGGGTAACAATGTTTTGGCGCATCGGTCCCTTCCAGCACCTGAAGGAGGACCTCCACTAAGAATTGCTCAGCGCATGCGACTAGAGGCGTCGCAGTTGGAGGGTGTAGCACGCAGAATGATGGTACGGGTAATACTTTAATTGCTTTGGGGTCTGCAATAGGTGATGGGGCTTCTGAAATACCATTAAGGGGCAAAACAAACAAGGAGTCTTGTGGCACTTTTAAAGACTAACAGATGTATTTATTGCATGAGTTTTCGTGGGAGAAAATCCCATTTCATTCCAAATATGTGTCCTTTGACATAAGGATTAAATGCAATTATTAATAGGTGTCTAGTCTTCACTTAGTCCAGGTGAGGGGCCAGTATGGATTTGGAATCATACAGCTCATATTTTACTTGGCACTCTATGGAAAGAAAGAATGGTGAATAATGGGCTTGTCAGACATAAAAAGAAGTCCAAAGTAACCTGTCTCTGGCCAGTGGAACAGACTGTTACTAGCTCAGAAGTGTCAGGGTAACATGGGAAGTGGAAGTTGTTTGGAAGCTGAGAAGTTTCCATAGTTCCTTTGCCTATTTTTTAATTGGCTGAGAAGTCACAAGTGGCCTTTCACAACAGCAACAGCCAATTAATTCCTGAGGTGTTCAAAGGGAGGATTTTCCAGTAAAGATTTAAAGATAATGAATGTGTGTCAGGAACAGGCATGTCCCTAGCAAATGCTTGACTGTTAATTGTCCTCTTTTCTTCCCAGGTGGAGAGTGATTACTGCCTGTTACTGGCCTTGCCTTGTGGACGAGACCAGGAAGATGTAGTGAATCAGACTGAGTCACTTAAGGCTGCATTCATCAGCTACCTGCAGGCTAAACAAGCTGCAGGAATCATCAATGTTCCCAATCCTGGCTCTAATCAGGTAATTGCATGGAAACCATGAAACTTTACAGTTAACAACTAAATTAAAATGATGTATTATATAGTTATGGGATATAAACCAAACAAATCCTTTGTGTTTCGTGTTAAGGTGCATGCTTGTATCTTCAATAGAATTAGCATGTGAAATGCTAGCCTTTCATTTCTTTGGCGAAATACAACACAAATCATTTAATTCTTACTG
Source organism: Pelusios castaneus (assembly GCA_007922175.1). NCBI lineage: Eukaryota > Metazoa > Chordata > Testudines > Pelomedusidae > Pelusios > Pelusios castaneus. Next base: position 10,267,979 of record ML685803.1, read on the forward strand.
ATGAACTGCTAAGCCAAAAGGAAAAAAGTTTTTGTCCTTTGAAGCTGCTTTGACTTACACATTTCTGTATTTTTAAAAACAAAACAGATCTTTGCTTTTTTTGCACGTTAGCAATCTGAAGTGCTCGCTTCCCTGTGTTTCATGTGATGTCGAAGAAACGTTTTTCAGGACACCCAAAATATGTTTTTCATTACATAAATCAAAAGGTTTGTTTTACATAGCTACAAAATGTTTGTTCCAGATGTATTGCTGCACTGAGTCAGATTTGCTGTGTGTTTACCAGGAAAAAAAATAGTCCATTGGAATGAGCGTTCAGTTTGATGGACAATAGGGAAGAGGAAAGCCAGATAAAAGTAGACACGATCAAAGCAGCTTCTTTGTTCAAAAAGAATATTAATAATACTTTCAGGGTTCCTTGATAAACCAATTCAGACATTAAATTATTAGGAAAAAATCCCTCTGAGAAATGTGGTGGTGTTGTCAGACAATGTCTTCATGTGCTTTCAAAAAACACCCTTTTGTGTGACTGTTCTGAAACCCTTGAAAATGTTGTCACCAATGTTTCAAGTTTAGATTTTGAAAATATGATCCCCTTACACAAGACTCTGTAACCTGAAGATGAAGCTTCTCTCATCTCTTCCACCCTGCAACTGATGTCAGGTTTACATTAAAAAGTCAGGTGAACCTAGCTAAGTAATTCAAGGGTGTGAAACATCCAAAGCCATGAGCAGTGTAGCTAAACTGACCTCACCCCAATATAGCCAGTGTTAGGTCGATGGAAGAGGGGAGGTGGATTAACTACAATGATGGGAGAGAACCTCTCCTGTCACAGTACTGAGTGTCTACACTGAAACATACAGGTAGTGGTGTCAGGCTGAGGCAGGTGGGAGATGTTGATTCCTAGAATGTCTGACACTCGGTTTGGGGCTGAAGAATTGTAGCTTTGGCAGTGCCACTCTGGCATCACTACTTACGCTGCGGTCCCGTAAAGACCCAGAAAAGAGAGGCAGTTAGGATTGCGTTTCATCTTGTGTTAATTGTTTTTTAAATGAATGTAAATTTTTAAGAGATGTTTGTGTTGATCTTTCTGTCTCTCGCTACTTGTGAATCACAGTTCACCTTGCAAATTTGGCAGCATTCAGTGGGATTTCCTTATTGTAGCACCAAATAAGTTGTCTTGGTGCTTGTCTAATCAGTTTACAGAAAAACAACTAGAGTGGTTCCTGTTTTTTCATCCTTGTCTTTTTTTTTTTCTTTCCCAGCCTGCCTATGTTCTGCAGATATTCCCACCCTGTGAATTCTCTGAAAGCCACCTGTCCCGTCTAGCCCCAGACCTACTAGCCAGCATCTCCAACATCTCTCCTCACCTAATGATTGTTATCGCATCGGTATGAGCTGTTTGTTGGTGGTTGACTTCTCCATGGCCCTGCAGCAAAAAAGAGAAAAATGAATGACACAAGAAAATGCTGCCAGACTACCAGCCTCCTGCCCTAACTGGCCTCGATCAAACTGTTGCTGGGTAGTGGTTCTGCTACCTTGTATGTTTACATATTGCTTTAGGTTATGGACAACTGATGCACTCAACAGGCGGACTGGTATTGGGTTTCTGTGCCTCCTTTTGGGGAAAATAAAGGATGGCTATATTTTTTATCAAAAAAAGGAAGAAAAAAAAAAAAAAGAACCTGAACTGCCTTTGCACTAAATTAGTGACTTGGACCTTTGCACAGTTGAAGACATGCTGTGACGTTATGGATGTCTTGACACACATTAACATGCGTTGTGGACTAAACGCAGGACCTGGGAACTTCTGCTGAAATCTGTGGGTCAAGGATCATTTCACACATAATCTCATTTTTTTGGATGTGACCCTTCCTTTCCTCCACTTCCCTCCGCTGCAGTCATCTTCTCTTCATCTGGGATGTACAGTTTACACTGAAAAAAATAAAACAAAAGGGAGAGCTATTTTCCTTCCTGGTGGGATATGCAGAACTGAGTGGGTGTGTGTATATATAAATATATATATATAATATATATAAATATATATAATACTGACTTTAAAAAATTCAAATCCCCACAACATACATTTTTTTTTAATCTGTGCCAAAAATGTGTTTTCAGAGAAAATCTTATTTTCATACTCAGACTTTGTATTGTCACTCATTTGTAAGTGCGCTTCATTTAAACATTACCTCCCCCTGTCCCTCATCTCACAATATGTGGAAGTGTTATACACTTGTACAAAGACTTTTTACCCTCCTTCCTCCTCCTCCTGGCCTTCCCTAACACTTATTAATTTATGGAACTGTTTTCTCAGCGCAGTTTTGTTTTGTGTGTCCATTGGATTACAAACTTTATTAAAAAATACAAAACATGTTGAGCCTGGATGTGATCCATCAATTTATTCTGGAGGGGGAGGGAGAACACAAGAAGACTGAGAACTTGTGTGCACGTTTGGGCCAGCTGGCATTAGTAATAAGCCACATCCCCTGCAGTGGATATTTGATGTTTCCTGAGTGTTTTATCCATAGAAGTTTTTTTAATTTTTCTCTCTCATCAGTTTATCTTGTTTAAACAAAATAATTTTATCAAAAGCCAAATCAAACTTTAGCCTTTGTTTTCTGTCGTGTAAATACTTGTAAAACTCCAAAGTGTTGGTTCTTTTCTCAATAATGTCAGACGCTTTTAATTTTGATACACAGAATAAAACTACAAAACCTTGAACAGCAAAAATGAGTACATTCCAAGAAAAGCCTAGGTTACTGTTTTAAGCACCTGTATCGTGTGTGTTCAGAATACAAGTCACTGAAATCCGTTTAGGACTTTTGTCGGGAGTGGTAGCTAGAAAGTCCTTAATGATTTAAATAGTTGATGCTGTGCGCTCTGAGCCTGCACTTAGACCCAACTGCGCTAGTGGTGTGGGCTGCGTTGATGGATCCGATTGTAGAATCAGGGCCTAAGTGGAAAGCATCTATTGGGGCAGCTGATCTCAGGGATAAGAGTTATATGAGTTCCTATTTGTGAAGCCATTTGAAACCCAGCAGTAAGAAACTGCCCATTTTGGATTCTTTGGATTCTTTCCAGATCTCAGTTGAACTGGCATTGTTAAAGGAAAACCCAAGTGTGATGTAAAAGACTTCTAATCACCACCTCTCATTAAAAAGAACGAATTAAAAGAACTGTTGGATTGTAATTAGCAGGGAAGGCACCACTTTAACAGTTTAAAGCAACTGTTTTAAAAATATATATTAGATCAACTTTTGCAAACTGTTATATTCTGCATTCAAGTCTGTGAAGCCAGCTGTTAAATGAAGCCAGGCCATTTTTAAATAGTTAAAGTTAACTCAATTTTTTAAAAAATACAGAACCTGACTCATATTGAACCCCTTCCATTTCCAATGCTTTTTTTAGTGGGCAAGTTGATTTTTTTTTTTTTTTTTTTAAATTCCTACTTTGGTCTAATAGGACCTCACCTGGGAAGTCTCTTTAAAGCAGCAGTCCCAGTGTGAGACACAGCATCTCCACTGAATGGAAATACAGAAACGGTGACAGAATTGAACAAGTGGTTTTAGAAAATGCCTCTTCCAATAATTCTGTAGTTCTCTAAACTAAGGCCTTCTACACACTACAAAGTTATTGCACGATAACAGGCACAGCGTCCACACACAAATCCATGTTGTTGCTCAGTAACAGCCATTTTACTGTGCAACATGTAAACCACCAAAACGAGGGTGGTAGCGGCTACCGCAGAACAGCTGTTCCGCGATAGTTTGTGTGTGTACGGTTGCCGCACAATATGAAACCTCTGGAAATGTCCCAGAATTCCAATTCCATCCCTTCTGCACTTCTGCGCTCTGTGGCTGTGATGTGACTGTACCCACCCTCCCATCATTCCCAGGAATTTTGAACTGTTCGCTCTTCCTGTTTGCTCGGCGTGGAGTGCAGCTGTGTTCTCCAAGAGCAATGGCGGCTCAACGCAGCAAATGTGCTCCAGTCTAGACCACAGCCGAGGTGCTTGATCTCATAGGCATCTGGGGAGAGTCTGCTGTGCAGGCACAGTTATGTGGCAGCAGGTGGAATTTCGATATTTTTGGCCAGATTTCTCAGGCCATGGCAGAGAAGGGGTACAAGAGAGACACTCTTCAGTGCAGGTCGAAGGTGAAGGACTTGCAGATTACATACCACAGAGCCAGAGAAGCAAACCGGCGCTCCGGCTCAGCACCAGCTACATGCCGATTTTATAAGGAGCTGGAAGCAATCCTGAGCGGGGATCCCACAACCATCCCAAAAGCTCCTGTGGACACGTCGGCACCCCCTCATGAAAAGAATACCGGAGCAGACGGTGACGAGCAATTCGTCGATGAGGAAGTGGAGGTGGAGGATGACCTGGAGGGTGAAAGTGGTGCAGCCGACCTAGGGAGCCAGGAGCTGTTCTTCACGATACCCAACACGTGCTGCCCAGATTCCTTCTCCATGCTGTCTTCGGATGCAGCAAAGGGGAGCTCTGGTAAGTTTCATCATCTGTGCTTGCTGGATAAGCTTTGCAGGCAAATGAAGAGCGGGCGGGAGATGGGCGTTTTGAGTTTCATACTTTTTTTCTTTTTTTTTTTTGGATGGGGGGGATCTACCCCGCATTACACGAGCAGTGCATCAATGCATGCTGTAATTGTCAAGAAATCCTCACCGTTGAGCTCACTGAAGGTGTCCTCGATGTACTTCCACAGCCTCCTAGTTAAATACGATGGGAGAGCAACTGTTTCCCCTCCCCCATAGAGGGATACTCTCCCTCGCCAGTTGCAAAGCACAGCAGCGGGAACCGTGGATGCGCACAAGCCTGCTGCGTATGGTCCTGGCTTAAAACCAGTGACATGCAGGATATGCATTCTGGCTTGCAGAGGCACTCTAAGCAGTGAGATATCGGCTTCCATGGCTGTGCCAAGTGTGAACTAATCGCCCAAAGCACTGGAAATAGTTTGCGGAGCTGGGTCTCTTGTCTCGGCAACCTGAACCTCCCTTTGCAAAAGGCCTTTCAGTCCCTGGCAATGCCCTGTCCCATAGGCACTGAGGAATGTGGCAGCAGAGCATATTACCGGCTCTTTAACCAAAGTGAGAACAATAGCACTACTTATGATGTTTCGTTTTTCCCTAGAAACGACCTTCGCCGGTCGGTGGTCTGCGCCAGCTGACCTGCTGAGACAGATAAGGAGGAGGCCTCGCAGGAGCAAGGAGGATATCTTCCAGGAGCTGATGCAGTCCGAGGCATCAGCAAGGGAGACTAGACAATGGAGGCAGGAGTGCCGGCAGGAGCGCAAAGAAAACAATTTGAGGAGGCAGAAGCAGAAGGATGCCCTCATAAGCATCTTACAGGAACAGACCCAACTGCTGAAGACCATGGTTGGTCTGCAGACCCAGCTGCTCCAGGCTCTCACACCCCCCTCCCCCCTGCAGCCACAGCAACACTTTCTGTCCCCATCACCCCATTCTCCCTCAAAGCAGTTCTTTGAAGCCCAGGGACCCTCCTGGTCCAATGTTACATCCACTCTGCACCAAGCTATGGCATTGAGACACGCACCTACACGCATCTATAGCCCCTGGTGCAGGCACTGCTTACTGTAAATATTTAATGTTTTATAATAATAAAATTGAATCACTTGAACTGTGCACAGTGTCTTTATTGATACACAATAAAAGTTGTTGCATGTTCATTATTAACTCACTCGAGAATATTACAGTACACGCCCCCCGGCACCGACACCCCCCCCCCCCCCCCCGAATCAGCACCCAGTAGTGTGTAGGAACACTACTGCACAGGGATGCAATGCATCCTACGAGTCCCCATCACTAAAATGCTCCCCAAGTGCCTCCCTTATGCGGATGGCTCTCAACTGTGCCCCCCTGATACTCCTAGTGGCTGGCTGCTGGAATGCAAACTCTAGCCGCTCAGCCTCCACGTCCCATGAAGGGGGAAATTTCTCTCCCCTATTTTCACAGAGGTTATGCAGGACACAGCACGCCGCAATGACGGCTGGAATGTTGTCCTCATTCAAGTCCAGCCTCCTGTACAAACAGCACCAGAGGCCTTTTAAGCTCCCAAAGGCGCACTCTACGGTCATTCGGCACCGGCTTAACAGGTAATTGAAGCGCTCCTTGCTGGGATCCAAATTTCCAGTATAGGACTTCATGAGCCAAGGCATCAGTGGGTAGGCTGGGTCTCCTATGATGACTATGGGCATCTCCACATCCCCAACAGTAATTTTATCATCGGGGAAGAAAGTCCCTGCCTGCAACTTCTGGTACAGGCCTGTGTTCCGGAAAATGCGAGCATCATGCACCTTACCCGACCACCCCACATTTATGTCTGTGAAATGCCCCCTGTGATCCACGAGTTCCTGAAGCACCATGGAGAAGTAGCCCTTCCTACTAATATACTCAATCGCAAGATGCTCCGGAGCAAGAATAGGGATGTGTGCACCATCTATTGCCCCTCCACAGTTCAGGAATCCCATGGCCGCGAATCCATCGACGATCTCCCGCACGTTGCCCAACATCACTGTCCTCCAGAGCAGAACACGATTAATGGCTCTGCACACTTGTGAAAGTGCTAACCCGACGGTCGACCTGCCAACTCCAAACTGATTCGCGACCAAGTGGTAGCAGTCTGGAGTCGCCATTTACCACAGTGCGATTGCGACACGTTTCTCCACGGCCGCTCTCATTTTGGTGTCCTTGCATTGCAGGGCACAGGCTAGCTCCTCACACAGTTCCATGAATGTGGCTTTCTGCATTCGAAAGTTCTGTAGCCACTGGTCATCATCCCACACCTGCAAAACGATGCGGTCCCACCACTCGGTGCTTGTCTCTCGTGACCAGAACTGGCAGTGTACCGTGTGCAGATGCTCTGTGAAGGAGCTCAGCAATGCGGTGCTGTTGTTCTGCATCGCAGTCACCAGCCCAGGGTCATCAGAATTCTGCTCTGATTCAGAGCTGAACGCATACTGTGCCACCAGCCGAGATGTATTCATTATGCTGAAGGTGACAGTCGAGATCAGACCTGGATCCATGTTGCTGCAAAAAGGACTTCCAGGAAGCAATGCGCTACTGTTGAAAATGGGCGCGAGTTGCTAGTAGCAACTCGCGTGACGCAAGGGGAACAGAATGCACCATGGGAAACCAAGACTTTACCCATGGTGCTCAGCGCTGCTCTCCTTCTACCCAGGATTCTTAGCGCCAAATCAGGATGGATGGAACTGTGGGATAGGTTCCCACAATTCAATTGGGTTTCTTGTGAAATCGTGAATTGCAGGGGGAGCTCTGTTCTGTTACAAGCGGCTGAGTGCGTACGCGATCCTGCACTACAAAAACCACGTGACTTTTAAAGCATAACGGGTTTGTTGAGCGATTATTCCTGTAGTGTGTACATGGCCTGAGTGTTATCACTGGAGTCTTCCTTTTATCTTAGTGTGGGTGGGGGACTAGTAGATCATGGAAATAATACTGTAGTTGCACCCTCGGTTTAAAAAGGAAAATCTGTGGAGAGCATTGTGGGAAGTGCTATGAAAAGGATGATGGTGTGTGTGTTCAGCACCTCATAAACGCAAACTAGGCTGACTGCCTTTGCCTACTCTGCTTTAAACATGATAATTCTTTTGAGTTAAGCATAGATTTATGTTAAGTCTCCCAATAACAAGGTCATGGTAATGATTCACAAATTTTATTTATTATTTACTATATATTTTAACTGAGGTTTTTTAAAATTTGATTTGTCCTGTGTTTTAAAATACTGTTTGGTACTTTTTGGGTCCCTGAGGCCAGTGGAAGGATAGCTCAGTAGTTAAGGTGATGATCCAGGCCTCTGGAGATCCTGGTTCTGTTCTCCATTTCCTGCAGGTTTCTTGTTTGTAGAGTCCTGCAGATCCATGGGTATCCACTTCAGATCCGCATCCACGGATGCGGGTGCAGATATCCGCAGCCTATTGTTGCGGATTGGCCCGCAGATGCGGATTCTATTTTTATGATCAATCCCTCCAGCTGCTGCTATGATCTGCATCAGCAACACAGACGGGAACAAGGAAGCGCTCCAGCCAATCCCAGCTGAGCTCTGATTGTGGGCTGTTGGCCAATCAGAATCTGTCCCATCAGGCTGGGGTATGAAGAGACATCACTCACTCAGTCAGTCAGCATGCTGGCCTTTAATTGGCTCACTCCCCATGCCGTCCTTGCCTACATCTTCCTTTTCTTGTCTGTGGTTCGCGTGCCATGTTGTCAGTCAGAGATTTCATTCCTGGCCAAGGAAATCTGATTGACAGCACAACGCACAAACTGGAAACAAGAAAAGGAAAAAATGGGCGGGACTCATGTAGGGAATGAGCCAATCAAAGGGTAAAATGCTGACTGTGAGCCCAAGCTCAGTTGTGGATGTGGTTATGGGTACACACAAAACGTGGCATGCGGTTCGGATAGAGACTGACATTGGGCGGGTGTGGATCAGATCCGGATTCACACTTTTGTATCAACACAGGGCTGTACATGTTTGATCGTGATCAAGTTAGTTAATCTCTCTGTACCTCAGTTTCTCATCTATGAAATGGATAACAGATTTGTTAACCCATGGACTATTGATGTGCATGTAGCTATTGAGCCAGATCTGGACCTGTAAGTCACCGATAGGAGAGGATGTGGCCTGCTACACTAAAGAACCTGCTGGCTTTTTGTTCTGCCTCAACAGCTACAGAAAGCTTAATCAGACCTTATTAGCAAAAGCATTATAAAGAGAAGAAAGAGATTTTTGGCGCCTTGGACTGGCCACTGTCGGAAGACCAGATACTAGCTAGATGGACCATTAGTCTGAGCTAATCTGGCCATTCTTGTTTAAATTTGCTTTCTCTAATCTTCCCCAGGCTGAGTAATTGAGTCCCATTCCTCTCTGGTACTGAGACATCATTGGTGGCCCAGCTCCCTTTCATGGAGAGCAGCATGGGGGAGAAGGCAAAAGCAAAAAGGTGTGCTTCCTGTTCCACCCCTCCTGTGGAGTGCCTGGATGGAGTTCTGCCTTTTGGTGATTGGGAGTCTGAGATTTTGACGAGTTCCGGTGGGGGAGCCGTGTTAGTCTAGTTAAGCAAAACAAACACAAAGTCCTGTGGCATTTTTAGACTAACAAATTTATTTATCGCAAGAGCTTTCATGGGAGAAAATCCCACTTCGTCAGATGCTTTGAAGATGGGGAACTTGCAGAATAGGAGGAAAATAAGTGCAGGAAAGTGTAAGTCATAGGATTAGGTCAGACTGTTACAGCAAATCAAAGCAGTTGTTTAAATTCAAACAGTGGGGAACAGCATATAGAAGAAGGTGAGGTCAAATCACCTGCTGTAATAAGAATAGAAGAGGGGTTCTCCCTGCAAGAGATTTCTCTGTCACCTTAGAATCTGAGAGCAAAGGGCCATGGAGCAAAGTAGGGAGAAGGAATATGCGACAGGAGGACAGGTACCAGTTCTCATGGTTATTAGGGTTCTGCTTTCCTCCCATACCCTTTGGGAAAAGCCAACACCCTAAAAAGGCTGCAATACTCAGCAAGGCTAAATCCAGGCACCGAAGACCACCTCCCTCTGTTCCAGTCTCTTCTGATTTTGATGCTTCAGGGCGGGGCACGAAGCACAACCCCAGATCCTGCAGGCCCACGAGGCTCCTTGGAAGCAGGGACGACGTTCAGATTTGGAACAGGAGGGAAAACTCCTCCAGTTGGAATTCTTTGAATCCCGGTATCAGTGGGGAGTGTCCTGGGGACAGACACCGCTCGGACACAGTGGAGAAGCCTGTTGAGAAGGGCAGTGACCCCACACAGAATTATCCCATGGAATAAAACCTGCAGCTTTCAATTCCTCTCGATTCCACTGCTGTGGACGTGATCAAGAAGAGAATGGGAGTCCCCTGAAGAGCCAGGTGGCACCAGAAAAACAGTCCTGTGGCACTTCTTAAGACTAACAGATTTATTTATCACATGAGCTTTCGTGGGAGAAAATCCCACTTCATCAGACGCTTTGAAGATGGGAAACTTACAGAATGGGAGGAAATTAAATGCAGGGGAGTGTATGACATAGGATCGGGTCAGGCTGTAACAGCAAATCAAAATAGGTGTTAGGATTCAAACACTGGGGAACAGCACATAGAGGAAGGTGAGGTCAAATCACCTGTTGTAATGAGAGAAAAATCCATAGTCCTTGTTTAACCCCAAGGCAACTGAGTCAAATTTGCATATAAATTCAAGTTCTGCAGTTTCTCTCTGAAGCTGTGATTTGTTATTCATCTGTTTCAGCCCAGCTATTAGCAAGTCATCAATGGAGCGAGCAGAGAGATTGAAGTGTTCTCCTATTGGTTTTGTAGTGTTGCAATTTCTGATGCCAGATTTGTGTCCATTTATTCTTTGGCGCAGAGACTGTCCTGTTTGTCCAATATATAAGGCAGAGGGGCATTTCTGGCACATGATGGCATAAATCACATTGGTGGATGAGCAGGTGAATGAGCCCTTGATGGAGTAGGTGGCTTGATTTGGTCCTGTGATGATGTCTTTAGTGTAAATATGAGGGCAAAGTTGGCAGCGTGGTCTGTTGCAGGGATATGTTCCTGCTTTAATGTTTGTTTGTTCTATAATTCTGTAAATTTCCCATCTTCAAAGCATCTGACGAAGTAGGATTTTCTCCCACGAAAGCTCATTTGATGAATAAATCTGTTAGTCTTTAAAAGTGCCACAGGACTCTTTGTTTTTCTGTAATAGACTAACACGGCTACCCCTCTGCAACTCGACAACATGGAAGGCACTGACTACAGCCGTTTGAAGTGGAAATCCATCAACTTCCTGAAACAACTCGCACAGATCCAGACAGACATCATCTTCCTTTCCAAATGCAAACAATTGGGCATTATAGCTAATGGACTGAAGGTAAAGAATCCATTACAATCGACATATTACACAGACTACAGTGAGGGACTGTGTGCCACAAACTCTCACAGAAACTAAGAAATCACCTTATCAGCATCCTATACAGCAATTCCACCTGGTTGGTCTTCACAAAAAAGAGAAAATCCATCTACAACACACACTTTACTACAGAAGAAAAAAGACACCAAGCTGTCTAAACTTCTATGCACCACAAGGGACAATAACAGCACTTTTACCCCACCCAACAACATTGTTAATCTTTCGTGCTACACATGTACTACAGCAGAGGAATCTGTGCTATCTCGGGGACTTTCTTTCTGCCCCATCACCCCCACACATACAATACAATTCTGCAGTGACATGTACTACTTTCGCCGTCTCTGATTCAAGGAATATTTCGCCACCACCAATGTAGAACGCATTGACCTACAGATACCAGGGGTTAAAGTAAGAGGGAATGCACTGGAACGCAGTTCTGGGGCCCCCAAATTTGAGGGGCCAGAGTTCTGGGACCCCTAAAAATAGAAAAATCCAGCAGAACGCATAGTCTGTCTTGCCCTAGCTGCTGGCAGGTCCTATGTCCCACCGTTGTTAATCACAATACTTATTGTGTTATGCAGTGTTTGCTAGTTTGTGACAATAATTGCTATAGACATAAACGCTATATAAAATTATAAATATTTTTATGGAGCAATAACCGATGCATGTGGTACTGAGAAGTGGTTGCAAATGCCTACCTGGGCTGGGACCCATACATGCATGAAGGGGGTCCAGACAGTACAGGAAGAGGGCCCGGAGATTAGGAGGGTTCCAGGGTCCGTCAAATTATACTTTAACCACTCAACATTGCAAGAAAAAATATTCGATGTGGACTCCTCCTGACGGCCAGAACAACAGACTAGACTTCTATATAGATGGTTTCCGCCACCGGGCAAAGGCTGAAATCGTGGAAAAACAACATCCCTTACACCATAGCCTCAGCCATGCAGAGCGTAATGCCATCCAGAGACTTAGAAACAACTCTGACATTATTATTATTAAGGAGTCTGATAAGGGAGGCACCGTCGTCGTCATGAATAAATCGGATTACGATCGGGTTTATAAACAACTGTCCAACAGAACGTTCTACAAACCACTCCTCTCTGACCCCACTAAGGAATACCAAAAGGAACTGCACCATGTACTCAAGAAACTCCCCAAAGCAGCCACAGGAATAAATCAAGACATACGCTCCCAGAACCGTGACCAGGAATATTCTATATACTACCAAAAATACATAAAAAAGGAAACCCCGGATGCCCCATCATCTCAGGCATTGGCACGCTTACAGCAGGATTATCTAGCTATGTGGACTCTCCTCAGACCCTGTGCTATCAACACACCTAGTGATCTTCAAGACACTATGGATTTCCTGAGAAAAATCCGATCCATTGGTGAATTTCTGGAAAATAGCATCCTGGCCACTATGGACGTAGAGGCCCTTTACACCAACATCCCACATAAAGATGGATTACAAGCCATTAGAAGAACTATCCAAGATGATGCCACAGCTAAACTTGTGGCTGAACTTTGTGACTTTTGTACTCACCCACAACCATTTCAGACTTAAAGATAATTTATACCTTCAAATTAGCGGCACTGCTATGGGTACCCGCATGGCCCCACAATATGCCAACCTTTTTATGGACGACTTAGAACAACGCTTCCTCACGTTTCATCCCAAAGCACCTCTACTTTACTTACACTATATTGATGACATCTTCATCATCTGGACCCACGGTAAAGAAGCCCTTGAAGATTTCCGTAGAGATTTCAACAATTTCCACTCCAAATTCCGCCTGGAATACTCCACACAGAAGATCCACTTTCTGGACACTACAGTGCAGATTAGTGATGGACACATAAAGACCATCCTATACCGAAAACCTACTGATCGCTATAGTTATCTACATCCCTCAAGCTTTCATCCAAGACATAACACACGGTCCATTGTCTACAGTCAAGTCCTAAGATATAACCGCATTTGCTCTGATCCTTCAGACAGACACAGACACCTTCAGGATCTCTATCAAGCATTCTTAAAACGATAGTACCCACCCGCAGAAGTGAAGAAACAGATTGACAGAACCAGCCGGATGCCCAGAAGTCAACTACTACAGGAGAAACCCAAGAAAAAAACAGAACGCCATTGGTCACCACCTACAACCCCCAGGTCAGACCTCTTCACCACGTCATCAAAGATCTACAGCCTATTCTTCAAGATTATCCCTCACTCTCTCAAGCCTTGGGAGACAGATCTCTCCTTGCTTACAGACAGCCCCCCAACCTTAAATGGATACTCACCCAGCAACTACAGATCAAACAACAAACATTAAAGCAGGAACATATCCCGGCAACACAGAGGCGACTTTTGGGGTAGGCGAAGCAGGCGCACGCTTGGGGCCCGAGCAGTAAGGGGTCCCATCTCCTACTTCACCTACCCCGAAAGCAGTGTCTGTCTCTATCAGCAGCAGAAGGCGGAGCTGGACCCTGGGGCTGGAGCCGGGGGCAGGGGGGCCCCTGCAGGCCTATAGGGGGGCCCCATAACGGGCCTTTGCCTACGGCCCCCAATAGTCAAAGGCCGTCTCTGCTGCAACAGACCACGCTGCCAACTTTGCCCTCATATTTACACTAAAGACACTATCACAGGACCAAATCAAGCCACCTACTCCATCAAGGGTCACTTGCTTATCCACCAATGTGATTTATGCCATCATGTGCCAGAAATGCCCCTCTGCCTTATATATTGGACAAACAGGACAGTCTGCGCAAAAGAATAAATGGACACAAATCTGGCATCAGAAATTGCAACACTACAAAACCAATAGGAGAACACTTCAATCTCCCTGCTCACTCCCTTGACGACTTGCTAATAGCTGTGCTGAAATAGATGAATAACAAGTCAAAGTCTTAAAACTACAGTACCCACCCGCAGAAGTGAAGAGGCAGAAAGAGAAACTGCTGAACTCGAATTTATATGCAAGTTTAACTCAGGCTATGTACACACGATCAGATTAAAGCGCAACAAGGCAATCGCGC